>SHCU01000183.1:149761-167198 GCA_004307685.1 Ceratina australensis | reverse complement strand
TGGATCAACTGTGACTGATATCTTTTTAAACTAAACGAATTTTCAATCCCTTAGATTTGTCTATCGAGCAATGTTTCATCTGGTTGAACCCTGAGAAACATGTACTGTAATAAAAAATGGCACGAATATCGTTCTCAATCAACTTGCACAAAAATATAGGTATTCCGCGAGACACTAAGAACAGAAAAAACATAGACTGGATCTACTGTGACTGATATCTTTTTAAACTAAACGAATTTTCAATCCCTTAGATTTGTCTATCGAGCAATGTTTCATCTGGTTGAACCCTGAGAAACATGTACAGTAATAAAAAATGAATTATTAATTACACGAGAGAACATATCGCTCTCGATCAACATGCACAAAAAAATGAGTATCTTTATAAAAGGAAATGAAATCAATTCGAAAGCACCCTTTCACCTAATCATAACTGTATCGAGTCGCACTAGGTGGCGGAATCTCGGCTCAAAGGCAACGGTACGTGGGTGCTTGAAAATCGACGGGAATTACCGAACAGGTTCCAGGATCGTTTCGTACCAAAACGGTCGCCGCGCGGCAAAAACACGAATCTCGAATGGTTAGTAGAAGTGTCGCGCCGCTTTAGGAAACGATTTGTCCGTAGGAATAGCCGCGTTACCTAAGCATTTCGGCTGCCAGCGGGGGAGAATGTTTTCGCTAATTCGACGATCGGCAGTTCAGTCACGAGCGGGCAGTTAGCCGAGCGTGTTGAACGGGTTCCGGGCAGAAAAGGAATCGATCAAAGGGGAAACAACGTGGTTCCCACGTGTACCGTAAACGCGTACACGCTTCTTTACCGCTCGGAACCCCGCGACGTTCGACGAAACGAGGATAAGGACGCGCGGCATGATTGAGAAGCGTACAAGGGTGGAGAAACTCGGCCGGTGAATACAAACAGCTTATTAAGTTCCCGAAATTCGCTCCGTATCGATATTCATAAAATGTATCAAGATAAACGATCTCCGGTTCTCTAATTATCGAAAAGATTCGATTAACCGGCTCGCGTAATGATTACCTCAGGTAAACGAGCTACCCCGTATCTATTATTCGACGTCATTTATTATTCGTCACGGACAGCGCATTTTTCACTTTCCCGTCCGCGGTGAGTTTAACGCGGGGCAGCAGCAGCCACCCCCGTGGCCTGACTGATCACGCGAAACACCTGCGGTTCTAATTAAAAAATACCCCGGGTGAAGCTTCTTCTTCTCCTCGGCTGATTCCTTTCTCCCGTGGTCTACACCGAGGATTCACCGGGTTCATTAAACCGGCGGAGAGCCGGAGCGCGCGCACGCGAGATCGCTGATGCCGGTGATGTCGTTTCTTTCTCCAGCGGGACCGGTTCCATCGGGAACGGAGGACCCCAGCTTTCTATCGTGTACTCGCCCGGGCTCCCGGACAACCCTTTGGGACCGTTTCTGTTTTCTACCGTTCGCCTCCTCCGGACGAACAGATAGCCGCTGTCTTCCGCGACAGCGCGATTGGAATTTATTTATTGCATTAGCCGACCGTCACTCACCGGGGCCTTGATTGGTGGTACCAATCAGGGCCCGTTCGTCGTTCCCGTGGCGAACGTAAACACGCGAACCCTCCGGTGTAATTATTCTGATTTGTGGCGGGACGGTGAAAAATGCGGGCAGAGGCTCTGATTACACGCGGATCGGTAATTATCGAGGACGCGGTGGCCACCTTTTGATGGGACATTTGTTTCAGTTCCTCCCGGTCGGCTACCCGGTGGTCGGCCCGCTCGTTCCCTCGACTATCCACTCTTCTTTTCGCTTCGGATTATCGATGAGCCTAGAGGTATTTCGGTGGAAAGATGATTGAACGACGCGTTTAATCTCGCGCCGATGCTGGCCATCGATTACGGTTTGACGGCAATCAAAAAAATATTGATGGAACGTATGCCTGGTGATTCGACGAATCAAATGCCTAATAATAGAAAAGTTTTATGGATAAGTCATAGATTTCACGTATGGAAACTTTTCATATTCTATTGACACTCTGACGAGCTGCGACGCTGCCTGATTATATTGCTTTGATTGATTTGATTTTATCTCAACTTTCACAAGTAAAGATTGTATAAGGAGGTGGATAGTTTTGTCAGAATATATATAAATGTTGCGCCTTTTATTCGTGTGTCCGTCGGTAAGTGCGAATTCGACGATATATGCACGTATGTTTAAGATACACGTTGAAGAAACAGTTGGACAGCAGACGCCCGCAGTAGCTTGCGAGACAGTTAAGGGAATTCACCAAAGTAAAGAATGTTAATTAGATTTAAGAACAGTATTATATTAATCACCGTAGGATATAAGAGTAAAGTATAAGTAAAACAAACAACTAAGATATCGCTTTGCTACGATCCCAAAACAACAACATCCTCAAATATTTACAAGTTTCGTTGATCTTGTCAGCTCTTCTACCCTTACGTTTTATTTCATTCATCTCATTATCTTCTTCGACTTCTTTGCTTGTTTCGTAACTAGCATAATTAGAATCGTTGGGAATCAAATACGGAAAGGTGACGTCACGCGCATCTAGGGCTGTTTCCAAAGAGGAAGAGTGGTAGTTTGATGAAGCCAGTAATTAACCCTCGGTCAGCTTGAATAATTCTCCGAGCCGGCAAGACCCTAAGTGGGACCTTCCGAGATGAACTTTTGCAAATTTACACACGACTTCCTGATATACCGCGTCACAGCATCCGTTTATCACATGTTCACAAATCCAATGTATCGCAATCATCCAAACATTAATATTCTCAATAAATAATTCTTCTCTCTATTTTCTTACGTAAACGACACGCTGTCTTCGTGAACCTAGATCGCAGTAAGACTCGTAGAGATAAGATGTAAAAAGAAAAAAACGCTTGTCAGGAAGTAGAGGATTCCCAGCTTCATTAACGAATTTTTCTCGGTTCCGCAGAGGCAATTCACGCTGATCTTGCAAGCGAGAGACGAGGCGAGCGCGGGCGTGATCGAGGAAGCGAGCTACAGCGGTATTGTCCTGCCAGGACCTACGTGGCACACTCTCAATCATCAAGGGAGGAACGCTCATCTGGCTTACCGCGTTCGGGTCCAGTGCGCGGACCATTATTACAACGCGACCTGCACGAAGTTTTGCCGGCCGAGAAACGATATATTCGGCCATTACACCTGCGACGAGAACGGCGACAAAGTCTGCATCCAGGGTTGGAAAGGATCCGACTGCGAGATAGGTGAGTCATTCTTATAAAAAACATTCAATCGATCATCAATCGCTTCGCGTTAAAGCACGTACTAAAATATACGAGATATCAGGAGTCGTTTAAATACTCGATCGACGAGTACATAAATTTTGCCGTGTCACGTGATACGGAATTGAGTAAAATGATTTTCGTACTACTCGTAACTCCCGTTTATTAAGTCGTCGTCAAAGCGGCGTTGATTTTACTACCGGAAGCCTTAAAACCAGACCGTGCTTTTAATCGCGCGGAACGGCTGAAGTAAAACGTGCAGAAAGTGCGGCGTGCACGCGCAGGTAAAAATGAGATACGCGGCAAAAAGCCGTGACGTGAAACGGATCGACACGGTTTCGTCGCCGCCAGGATCTCTCGTTACTTATGCAACGGAGCGTCGCGCAAGGCCTTCGCCGTGGATACCGCCGGCTGGAACGATTCCGCAGGCACACAGTTTTTTGCTCCCGGCGAACCGCGATGGAATAATTAATCGATCCCCGAAGCGTGAAATCTCGCGTCGCGTATAGTCGCGCGACTCTCGCGATCGGCTCCGTTCGCTTTTCTCACGGGCCGCTGCCTCCGAGGCTAACGAGCCAAGCCGTGAACCGATCGATTCGCATTTTCAACGCCCGATACCCACCTCCCTTCCCTAACGACAAAAACCATATTCAATTAGCGACGAAGTCGGGAGAAGGAAGACAGGATGTCCTTAGATCTTAATTCGCGACAGTCCCTTTTTACTCGCTCCAGCCGAGTAATAAAATCGCGAAGAACCTCGCGCTAAACGGATGCGAAAATTGCTAAGAATAAATTTCCCCCCTCGTTCCGGCCGGTGTCAAAGGGTTAAGAGCAAAACCGGCGATACACTGACGCGACTTCGAACGCGCTGCCAACTTTTCCCAGCTACCTCGAGTACCCGCTGCTACCACGTTTGATTAATTAGACACGTATCCTCCGCTACTTTGCAATAAATACGCTCTACCGGAGAGAAACTGACCACCGCGTCGTACGGTAATATACGAAGTCCAAAAACAATTATGCCTCTCTCCGGTTATAAATGCTAGAGGAATATTTTAGAACGCGAGAAACTGATCGTACCTTTCCCCTGCCGGTTTGCCGAACGCCGAAGGGAAAGCGGAAATCTGCCGGGTGTCAGAATGTACATGTTAAATATGCTTCTTCCCAAAATGTTAATTAATCTTCACCTATGTAACCTAAAATAAGCTCGTTTCGTTTTTCATTTTTTCGTTAACACTTTGACGGTCACACATTTTGTCAGCTTTGTGACAAATTGGCAGGTTTCATCTAATGATAATTCTTTTGTTGGTTCATTGATGACTCGTGATGGGTTTAATCTTGCCCAATCGGTCTCGACATTTTTCGTTATCGTCGAAATGCCAGAAACCCCGAAATTTGATGAAATCTATTTCTTGGCATGTCTCTTCCAAAATTGGTGTGCAGATTAATGGCCCTGTTGACCAGTATCCATCTTTTCTCTGACATTTTATTAATCCTATCGGAGTTATTAAAGCGAGACTTTTTCATCTCATCAATGTCTGTATCCGTCCACTTCCTATCTTTACTTTCTTTTGATTTGAATTTGGTTCGTGAACTCACGTATATGTGACTTCGGCCGTCAAAGTGTTAACGCTAGATTGCCCAAAGAAGTCACTTTGACTGCTTTTCAGTTTCAATTAAAAAAGAATTATGTATCTAATGATACAATTCCTTAGAATTTTGTGACTTTTTGTACTATTTACTAATAACCTGTTTTATATCTATAAATAATATAAAAAAATAATTTTAAATAAATTTTTTCACGCATTAGTTATTCTCTCGCAACGAAGTCATTTTGACTGCTTTTAGGCAATGCTAAGTTTCAGTCTTTCTAATGTTAGCCCTTTGCACTCCGCTATCTCCTCTCATGGGACATCGTAATTCTAGAATATCACTCAGATGTCCCTTCATTTAAGTTTACTATTGATTATTATTATTGACAGGGAATTAAGTTATTTCAGCGCAACTCTTTGAGACATGCACGTTTCCCTGATGCTTTCTCTTGAAATAGCCGAGTAGCTGATAGCCAACGTACAGAATTCTTCGGAGTGCAAAGGATTAATAATTGAACTATTAAAAAGCGTTTATCGCGTAAAATAGATTTTAACACGAAGGTTTCACGCGTTAGGAGTGTTATGGTATGGAAAGCTTGGTCCACGTGGTGAGCTTTTGTCGAAGAAGCGCGCGAGCTCTGGGCGGAGTGCGGTGGGCGAACACGCGGCACAGTGAAACACACAACAAATTATCTCGAAGCGTGCCTCAATAGGCGGAGGTTAGACGCATGTCGTACGATCGCTTAAAGGTAGCACGCCAGATCCCCTCGCACAATGCTGGTCTGACTAATACAGCCCGGGGCTCCTTTCTTCGTTGCTTAATCGTTACTTCCGCCTCCCCGAGTCATCTGACTCGTGATACGATATTTATCGTGCCGCCCTCCTCTCCCGCGAGGACACCGTTTTTCGAATGATTCCGATCACGCAACGAACATGGAACGAGCACAGAAAATGATATTCTATTTTTCAAAGCATTCATCACGTCGGACAGCGGCTGTAAGAGTTACACTTAAAATAATTATACCGTACGTACATCTAATCGAGTCGTCATATTATATGTCAAATGACGCGTAATTGGATCCGTGTCAAACTAAGTACGATTATTTAATGTAAGTCGAATTAATTAGTGGATTACTCAATTTAATCTAGACGCGGTGCAATTTATTTTAAACGTCGTCGCGCGCCGAGTTTCTCCGCGATTTATTTGAATTAAGGACTGGACTTTGCAAAACGCGAATGTGAGAAACGGCACGGTGATTCGAATAATAAATAATCGTTGACGTCTTTTCAGTTGCGATTGTCCTTCGGAAAGGAATGTTAACGCGTTCGTTTGATCCCCGTTGTATAACATTACTATATTTATCTAAAGTGTCGTACGAGGAATTTTTTTTTTGATCTCATTTCGTATGCAACGCGTCGTTCTAACAGAGGACTAATCATTACCCGCAGCGTGAAACTGAGTGAACTACAAGGAAAAAAGGTACGCAGTATTTTTCGAAACGAAATTTAAATCCGATCCGATTAAGAACGAGTTAGAGAAAGTAGGACGGTGTTGAATTTTTCTGCAGCATTGTGATCGCCAGCGGCCGGTGGTATCGTGTGAATCGAAACCGATTCTGGCTTCGGGGTACGCGATAGAAATTGGCAAAACCGCGCGTTCAATTGAAAACGACTGTTTAAAGTATTCCCCGTGGCGGAGCTTTAAAAGTAAGCGACGGCCGCGGCGAGGACGCAGCCGGTTTCCCTTGACACTGTGAACTTTAAGAATATTTTCTCGTGTTTACTTAAAGCCGCAGCTTAATCCTTTCCACGGCGATGAAACTATCGGTGATCGACTTCATTAGCCTCGAAAGCGTGAAGCAAACGTTTCAACTGATTAAATTATCCGAGTTTCCCATAGCGATAGAAACGTTGAAACTAGTTTAGCAAATATTGAGTACAACCGCTCGATTATTAAGATTAAAAATATACCAAATTACTTTCTACTATTTATTCAATCGATCCCTATCTAATATTCGAATCGGCTCGAAATTGTTCTCCTAACGAAGGAAGAATCATATTATACGCGTTCCACTTTGCTGGAACGCGAGGAAGCAGGAACCTACATACATACATATAAAAGGACACGAACGATCCCAATTAGGGACTATCGGTGGAAATCGTGTATTCGTGAGACGAGAGCCTCGTGTACGTTCGGTTACGGGACAGGGATAGAGGAGAGAGAACGACGAAGGAAACTGGCTCCGTGATTTTTGTCACGGCTGCGAAAGGTCAATACGAGAATTTCACTCGTGCATCGTCTTCACACGAGCTCTCTATGCGCCGACGACCGCATCATGCAACACGCCGCCGTTCGCTCGAGAGTTCCAGCCTGTGTATATACGTATGTATGTATATTTCTGGACGCGAGCGAATGGTTCGTTCGTTTGCATCTGACCCCTTTTCACCGCGATCGTAACATCATCCGCACTACCGTTCATCGCCGGGTATCGACGCCGCGCCGAAAGAAGTTGACTACGTTCGAATTAGCGTAAAATCGCCAGTCACCAGGCTTCCTCTTCGTTCGACTTCATTTTTACCGCGCGCCTTCTCTAGTCAAGATTCATATTACCTGTACTTAACGAACCGCGTAACATCGAGATTCTTCGCGTTTAGAGATCCCTATGGGAAAACGAATTTGACGATCGTTTTTACCAACGATCCATTAGCTACCTTAGGTAAAAGTGGATGGAAATTTGAAAGGGTAGCCGCTGCTGGACTGCTCGTTGCGTCTATACGTTTTTTATTACTTTCCCCAATGATAAATTGTATAATATTGCAGTTAATGGAGGCGGGTAAGTCGGACGTTTACTCTGTGGAGAGATTATCGGTAGTGGCAAAGGTAAAACGTTTCGAGCGTTGCGCGTGAAAGTCGTGAACCCTCACCTGTAATCCGATTCTTCGCGCATCTGTTCGCCGGAATCGGCGGAATAAGAAAATAAAGAAGGAGGAGGAGGAGGAGGAGGAGGAGAAGAAGAAGAAGAAGAAGCTGCCGCGGCTCGCCGGTGTACATATATAAAACGAAGATGAATTGCGCGGGTTAATTCGCCTACTATCTGTGGATTAACAAAAAACGGTGTAACTGTAGACGTTCCCGGTTAGATTTATAGATCCTGAACAACGGGAGAACGGTACCGTACACGAACTGTTGTTAATGTCGAGGATCCTACAAGCGAAACATTGTACGTAGGTACGTATGTACGTACAATATCTCTGCCGGCTGCCGCCGAGACAGCCGCGGTGAAAGCTCTGTTAATTGCTTTTCGCACGAGTTTGCCAAATTCATCAACCGTTTCACGGTACTCTCTTAATTGATTTTTTATGCCTCTTATTATATCCGTTTCGCAACGTGCCGGGGACAAATTACAAAACGCTATACATAGAACGGTTGTAAAAAGAGTATTTATGTACCTTTTAACCGTTCGCGGCTACTTATCAAAAATTACTTCATACCAGAACGCGTGTACGCTTAATTTAATAGCATTTTATATCTACCACGCTAATAACAGTTTTCTTCTGCCTGCGGACAGCGCGGGATGTAATTTTCGTTCTCTACTCGCAGATGTTACCGTCCGAAAAAGACGGCCAGAAAACATCGTTCCCGAAAGAGTTACGCTACATTATTGAGAGTTTATTTCATCGCGACTATCACGTTTCTCGGAAACACGGGAATCATCTCCATTAAATTCACCTTATCCGTGAGGATTTCGCTCGTAAAACCCGTCCGCGGGAACGGATCGCAAAACGTGCGACGCGCCGTAACGCGGCTCGCTCGATTTGCCCGATTTCACGCGTAGACGAGCGTAATTAGCGCGTGGACGCTGCCCCGATCGATCCCCTCCGTAATCGACTTTCCTAAATGTAGCTCGTGAATACGTCACGAGTAAGCAACTCTCCTTTCCCCGGCACCTGTTGCGTCTGTTGAGTAAGTGAGTGATAGCCGAGTTCATCGAGATCGATCTAATGGTTACTTAATTACCCAGTAAGCCTAATTTTTCTTATCTATACGAACATAGGTATTATGTAATGTTCAAGGGTTTTTAAATAATAAAGGGTTTTTAAATAAACTCATTTATATAAGCTGATACGTGATAGCTGATATTGATATGATAGCTATTTAGGATATTATTGTAAGCCAGTAAGCCTAATTTTTTTTATCTATACGAACATAGGTATTATGTAATGTTCAAGGGTTTTTAAATAATAAAGGGTTTTTAAATAAACTCATTTATATAAGCTGATACGTGATAGCTGATATTGATATGATAGCTATTTATGATATTATTGTAAGCCAGTAAGCCTAATTTTTTTTATCTATACGAACATAGGTATTATGTAATGTTCAAGGGTTTTTAAATAATAAAGGGTTTTTAAATAAACTCATTTATATAAGCTGATACGTGATAGCTGATATTGATATGATAGCTATTTATGATATTATTGTTATTATATTATTATTGTTGGAATACACCGTTAGACGCAGAATTTCGAAGAATGTCGTTTCTACGACTTTATAGATCAAACAATATTTTGTCAGTCTTTTATATCTGTCAATCTGTCATGTTAATCAGTCTCGACTTATAAAGTGTTTCACAGGACAGAAAGAAATGATAACTATCTATGACGACAGTCAGAGCTGTATGAAGCTAGCAAACTAATAAAAAATCTAACCATCGCACCAAGCATATTGATACCAAGTATCATTTCATCAAAGGGTTAGCGGAGCAAGGCGTCGTAAATCTTGAATATTGCCCCACTGAAGATATGATAGCTGATATACTTACAAAGCCGCTAAATACAGTAAAATTAAAACATCTAGCCAAAAGAAGTGGACTATCTGGGAGTGGACTATCTGCATAGAATATACACATCTAACGTTGAGGAAGGGTGTTGGAAATAGGTGTTAGAATACACCGTTAGACGCAGAATTTCGAAGAATATCGTTTCTATGACTTTACAGATCAAACAATATTTGGTCAGTCTTTTATATCGGTCAATCTGTCATGTCAATCAGTCTCTTCTCAACTGCGAACTTGAACGGATCGTCAACTATAACATTGTATTAATTATACGTGCATTCCAACGCGCGTTCTATATTTGAAATACATTCTCTGTTTAAAACCAACAATTACATTATTATATTATGATAACCATGATAATCATCTACTGAGAGACCCGATGGTGGGATACCGTTAAAATATATTGGATATTGGCGCTTCTCACCTGAATCCAGCGTGTACCCTCCTGTCAACCGGTGTCCGTTTAAATCTGGGACACCTTACGCTTCCACGCGAGTAACAGGCGACTATTTTTCAACCTTAACCACAGGGTACAGCAATCACGCGCGGTTGTACGGCTGCATATTTTAACCCGACCGGCCGGGCCGAGCGTACGTGCACGAACGACGCACACATGCACCGTGGAATCTTTGATGATTAATGATCGAGCTTTCTCGTTCTCGCGCGCGGACAACGAACGTTTATGGATATTTATGCGACTGCACCGTGACGTTCGCGGCCGTACGTAACGATCGATCCTCCCCCTTTGGCTTTCTTCGCGTCCGACAACGCCGGTACGATCGATCCACCGGCCTATCCGGTTTCCAATTGTTGGGCTGATGGGAACGCGGAGATTTTCACCGCGAAGCTGCTCACGGTAGGCTACCCGAGGACAAGAGGCCGGGAAAGAAAGCAATTATTAGATAAACATTTAATAGAACGTTGAATCGGCGGCATTATCCGATGGAAAAATATAATTGAATCGATGTAATTATATTCTCAGCTTCCTGCAATTGTGTTTGTAGGATAGAGCCGATTCTCGTTCGACCCGTCGCCCATTGATAAAACTACGATTTCACACGTGTTATCAAGTTACCAGATTCATCCTGCGCGCGCGTCCGCGTATGTATGCGCGTAACGCAGAATCGCTTGATCATGCGATTCCCCTGGTCCGTGGAGCCGCGTTGTGTAACGGTAAAGAAAAGTCGGTGCGTCGACTGAAACTCGCGGGTAGTACATACATACATACGCGTACGTATGTACGTAACCGCGTGTCGCAGTGCGCCGTGAGTTTTCGTTTCACGGTCAGAAGGATAATCCTTCTCTCTGTCACTTCTCATCCGTCTTTCTGTCCCCCCGGCTAATTGAGTTGCTCCGGCCCCGGCTACGGATCTCTGTCACGTTTCATTTTCTCCCGTCTCCGTTTCACCGTCACCCGACCAAACGAAGAAAGTGTCGTACGTCCAGCCCATGGGATACCCACGGCACACGGTATACCTACCCTTCAACCGTGGCCCGAAATTGGATTTCGTCATCTCCTGCCACGCACCTGTGCCGAGAACCCGGACCTGTTGCCAAAGAATTCGCTTTGGGACTCAACCTAGATTTACATTCCAGCGCTCATCGAGATTATTAAAATCATTTATATTATGTTGTACCAAGAAATTTATACGTTGAATACTGTATCTTTGTTTCTTCGAAAATCTCTGAATTGGGCACAGGTATATGTTGCTGAATGAATTCGACAAATTCAGGATTTTCGATCTCTTAATCTCTTCGTAAGAGATTTTAATTGATTTTAAGAGATTTTCGAAGAAACAAACATACAGTGTTCAACGTATAAATTTCTTGGTAGAATATAATATAAATGATTTTACTAATCTCGATGAGTGTAGACATTTCATATATCTCCACTCCAGAAACCATCGCTACCATTGGTATCATACCGATCGTGAACGAATACAATTCAGAATGAATTGGGCACAGGTATGTGTTGCTGTAGACTTTCTCGTATCCGTTCACGATACCAATGGTAGTGATGGTTTCCGGAGAGGAGATATATGAAACGTCTGCGGGTCGTATAATCCGGCGGTGAACGCGGCTGCGGAAAATAATCCGACGCTTATGCTTTCGCGAACCGTGGGCGGATTAATCGTTTGTGTTTTAACTTCCATTCACGGAATGCCTTTTGTGACGGCGTTACTGCGCGCCGGTCATTGTTAGGTCGGCCGCGAGATTATTCCTTTGGAAAGTCGGTTGAATTATGACCGGCGATGGCTCTTCTTCCTTCCACGTTATTGGGACTACGGATAGAAGGAGCGGACGAGACAAGTGGAATATCTCTCGGGAAACTGACGACTCTTGCAGTCGAGCCAGGAATGCAGTTCCCATTCGCAAAAAGCGTCAGTCACACGAGCACTTACAATCGTGTACCAATATTTGTAAACAAGCGAACGAATAAAAAAAAAAGATTAATTAATTACTAAATATTAACCCCTTGACGTCTGAGACACGTCATTCACTTTTTCCCCTGGGAGCGGATCACGTGTTTAAGACGTGAAACCAAAAATTATATCCGTTCCGCGTGCAAATATTTTCTCCGATAAATCCGTACCCAAAGGGTTAATCTTTTTCCTATTCGTTTATTTAATTAAATATTAAATGCAGCATCGGTAAGTGATGAAAAATAATCGACGATTATTGTTCCAGCGGTTTGCAAGGAGGGCTGCCACCCCGTCCACGGGCACTGCAACGTGAGCGGCGAGTGCAAGTGCCGGCACGGTTGGCGCGGTGAGCTCTGCGACCAGTGCACCCCGTACCCCGGCTGCAAGCACGGTTACTGCAACGGTTCCAGCTGGCAGTGCATCTGCGACACGAACTGGGGCGGTATCCTCTGCGACCAGGATTTAAATTACTGCGGCACGCACGAACCATGTCAGAACGGTGGCACTTGCGAGAACACCGCGCCGGATCAGTACAAATGCACGTGCCCGGAAGGTTTCTCCGGGCCGACCTGCGAGAAGGTCGACAACCCCTGCGCCTCGAATCCGTGCGCGAACGGTGCTACCTGCAGGGAGCTCGGGGAGAGCGCGCACTGTGAATGCGCGCCCGGGTTCACCGGTCCTTACTGCGCCACGGACATCGACGAATGCGCGTCTCAACCGTGTCAGAACGGTGGCACTTGCGTCGACGGGAAGAACAGCTTCGTTTGCAACTGTCCGCCGGCCTGGCAGGGCGTCCTCTGCCAATTCGACGTCGACGAATGCGCGCTCAAAGAGTCCCCGTGCAAGAACTCGTTCTCCTGCGTGAACCTCGCCGGTGATTACGGGTAAACCATTCTATACATTTCCATTATTAACCGTTTAAAAAGTCTAATACTTTGAATGCTATAAATGAATTCAATAAACTGTAACAGCTACTAGAATTCATGTGAGCGATGTTATAATAAAGTCAATTGTTTTATACGAGTCTCTTTGTATTTAAACAGATTATCAATATTAATCGAAAGAGATTTGGTTAAAAACATTTATTGAACTTTGAGCTAATTCAATGATAAAAAAATATTTTATTAGATGTCGATGCAGAAGCGGTTTCACCGGGAAGAATTGTACGAAGAACATCAACGATTGCGTTGGCCAATGCCAGCACGGAGCGTTGTGCATCGACCTGGTGAACGACTACCATTGCAGCTGCACCGCGGGTTACTCCGGCAAGAATTGCGAGGTGGACATCGACGAGTGCGCATCGAAGCCGTGTCAGAACGGCGGCGAGTGCCGGGACTTGGTGAACGCGTACGAATGCGTATGCCCGGTCGGTTTCACCGGGTACCAATGCGAGATCGACAGGGACCACTGCAGCCCGAACCCGTGCCGGAACTCCGCGCCCTGTTTCAACACTCAGACCGATTATTACTGCCACTGCCCGGAACAATGGCAGGGGAAGAACTGTTCCGAGCCGGCGTCGCATAATCCTCAGTTGAGCGTCACGGACGAAGAGGCTGGCTGCGGCAGCGAGGGCACGCCGTGCGGCGGCAGAGGCAAATGCAGCGGCGGCAAGTGCATCTGCGATCCCGGCTACACCGGGATGCACTGTCACGAGAACATCAACGATTGCAGAGGCAACCCTTGTTTAAACGGCGGCACGTGCGTGGATTTGGTCAACTCGTTCCAGTGTGTATGCCGAGAGGGATGGACCGGAGATCTCTGCGACCAGGGTAAGCGTCTAAAATAATTTCACGAGAAACTTGTAAGAATTTCAAAGATATTTACAAAAACATTTACGATTCTACCTTGGATTGTTATCCAGATGTAGACGAGTGCACGACCATGCCCTGCCGGAATAACGGTACCTGCGTGGACGGAGTCGCGGACTTCACCTGCATCTGCAGGGGCGGCTGGAAGGGTAAAACCTGTACGCTGAGAGCCGGCCACTGCGAGCCGGGAACCTGTCGTCACGGGGGAACCTGTCAGGACCGAGGCGACGGATTCACGTGTCACTGTCCTCCGGGATGGGAAGGAGCAGCTTGCCACATAGCGTCACCGGCGTGCGCGAGCAGTCCTTGCGAGAACGGCGCTACCTGCGTGAACACCGCCGACGGTAACTACAGATGCGTTTGCCGCGAGGGCTACGAGGGTCCTAACTGTCGTCGGGACGTCGACGACTGCAAACCGTTGCCCTGTTTAAACGGCGGTAAATGCGTCGACGGGATCAATTGGTTCAGGTGCGAGTGCGCATCGGGATTCACCGGGCCGGACTGTCGTATAAATGTGAACGAGTGCGCCAGCGACCCTTGCACGGGTGGTTCGACCTGCGTCGACGGTATAGCCAGTTATTCCTGCGTTTGTCCGCCAGGCAGGACTGGCGTGCGTTGCGAGATACGCACCGCCGGTGGACCGGGGTGCCCCGCGGCGAGTTGGGACGACGAGTGCAACGTCTGCGAGTGTCGCAACGGGAAGAATCAATGCAGCAATATATGGTGCGGTCCGGGTAACTGTCTGAACGGTACCTCGTGTCTAGCGCACGAGGTGTGCGTACCGAGTCCTAGCGAGAGCTGCCTGTCTCCGCCTTGTCCAGCTTGGGGAGAGTGCCGGCCCGTGGAGACCGGGAGAAGAGTAGGACCGCCAGCTTTACCGGCGCCACCTTCCTGTTGGCCTGGACAAGCTACACCCGGCCCGACCTGCTCCAGACTCACAATTTTGTTAAGAAGAGACACGCTCGCTCCTGGCACGTCTGTCGAGATCCTCTGTAGACGCTTGAGGAAACTGCTGGCTGACCCCAGGAGGCCGCAGTCGATCGTTTTGCTGTGCGATCTCAAACCAGGTGACAACGATACCGTAGAAGTGACCATCTTCTCAGAAGCTGCGGCAGACGCGGCTAGAGACCTCGGCGAGGCACTTAGTAGACCGCTGGGCAGGCCTCTCGCTCTGGCCTCCGTTTTGGAAGTCAAAGTAGAGACGGCTCTGCTAAGTGAACCGAGCTCCGCGAATTCGAACAGCGCTGGAAGCTACGTAGCAGTTTTAGGCGGTGCTCTGGCGACCGTTTTGGTCCTCGCGTTGTTCGCCGGGCTGTGGTACCTTCGAATGGTCAGGCAAAGGTCCAGCCTGACCGCGACGACCAGCAGCGAGACCTCGTTGCATCGGCATCGGAGCGACTTGGACGAGAAGTCGAATAATCTTCAAAACGAGGAGAACTTGAGGAGATACGCGAATCCTCTGAAGGATCAAGATCAAGGCGAGCCGAGAGTGTCCGTGGTGAGACCACTATCCGGAGCTTCGTTAGGTGCTCTTGGCACGGCCGAAGAAAGTTTGGAGATGGTATCCGAGGAGGGTAGACATCGTTTGCCGCCACTTTACAAACCTCCCAGCGCGGAGGCAAGGAACAACACGGCGAGTTTTACCTACGAGGAAGGACCGCATAAACCTTACAGCAAGCCCAGACTCCAGGAGCCGACGTATTCTCATCAGCAACCTGGCACCAGCCAAACGGCCGGACCCCATCAAGTATTGACGGTTCACGTGTAAGAAAGACTTGTGAATGACCGTTTGAAAGTTTTCACCTAGCCTTGGTACTTGGGAACGATGGTGCCATTTGAGACAACGAATATCACGGAGAAGGGAACCGACGAAGGGAAGACGACAAGCCCTACTGAACTGTGGTCTCAGATGCTACGTGTCTTTGCAGGTAGTTTTAATGAACAAGCTTAAGTTTTTCTTTATTAAGAACAAGATTCGTTTCCCTTAAGAGATAAAACTGTATAAAATTGACCGCAATCTCTTAAGCGTTAGACGCGAGACTTTGAAAACATTGAACTTGACTTTTTTCCTCTGTAGAGTAATAGAAGCAAGGGAGACGTGAGAGTGTAGGAAGATAGAGAGACGAAAACGAGATCGTTTATTTGATTCTGAACAAAGTACGAATATTTCTGATCTAAAATATCGACAAAATCTCGTGGATGTAATCTATCATTAAAGCGACTCGTCCTCTGTCCTCCTGCAATGGGCTCCTCGCTGTTCCACGACAATAATCTATAATTATAGTTGCCGAGTTGTTTTATCGTTGTACATATGTACATAGCCCGTACTTATTAATTTCGCTAAGCCTGTATCATCTCCGACCGCCGACGTCCCTTACGGACAGCCTTAAGATCTAAGTATCGACTTTGTACCGCGTTTCAAATCGTAAGCATTCCCTAATTAATGTAAACGACGGCCGAGCAAGACGGAGCAGCCGAACGGCACTAGGCACTATGATAGGACTACAATAAATAGCACGTAGGCGAATTTGAAAATTATCTGCGTGGACGCATGGTTCGGACGTTCCGTCGGACGATATTATTGTGATACTCATCGGGTGAAAGAGTGTGAGAGAAAGATATTGCGCGTGAAATCGTGATCGAGCCCCGTGAGACAGCCACTTTCTGAAAAATCATTTCGAACCTCGACCTCGCAACGGAAAAAAACGACGCTGGTCAAGGGGATCGCGCGTGGTTCGATCATCTCGGTCCTCCTGATACCCATGCTGGACCTCGAGGCACTATACATTTTGAATCCAACACGTTTCTTCGAGACATGTAAGCGTTTATTCCCAGCGGAAACCTGTTGCTCCAGAATTTAATTAAGGGATTTAATTAATTATTCATGGACGTACAACGAATCTAGAGTGGAAACCTATTTTCTTATCCGCGGGTGAGCAACGATCGATCGACGAGGCGCGATACGTTCGATGTATGATGTAAATAGACCCGAGTAAATAGGATCCAGATACACCTCCCTGCCCAACCAATTATTTTTTCGTTTTTGGATCTCCCTTACTTATGCCCTCCTAATTTTTCCCTTTTAGATGTGCAATTTTATTCTTCTTTTCTCCTTAGCGTCGTTCCAATGGCGAAGCGCGATCAGTTTAAACAGACTCTTCTTAACGTGAGAACGAGAGACCGCATAAATTCGTATTAGGCGTACGTAAGCTGTAACGGAAGAAATTTTTATAACAGATAGTTTATTTTATAAAGAAATCTATGTTATTATACAAAATATTATAGAAGCGATGAAAAAATATATATATATTATTATTTTATATTATATTATTTTTTATTTTATTGCCTTGTATTAATTGTTGAGAGGTCACGGACAATAGTTCCAACGGAAGCACCGCGTGTACGATCGGCTTGAACGATCTCAACGATTTTTATTTTCTATTCTTCATTCCTTTTTCTTTTTTTTTTAACTGGAGAACTAATGTCCCTGGTCCCCGATTTAGTTAGCTAATGAATAATCCACGCG
>SHCU01000183.1:134107-149152 GCA_004307685.1 Ceratina australensis | reverse complement strand
GTTTAAACAGACTCTTCTTAACGTGAGAACGAGAGACCGCATAAATTCGTATTAGGCGTACGTAAGCTGTAACGGAAGAAATTTTTATAACAGATAGTTTATTTTATAAAGAAATCTATGTTATTATACAAAATATTATAGAAGCGATGAAAAAATATATATATATTATTATTTTATATTATATTATTTTTTATTTTATTGCCTTGTATTAATTGTTGAGAGGTCACGGACAATAGTTCCAACGGAAGCACCGCGTGTACGATCGGCTTGAACGATCTCAACGATTTTTATTTTCTATTCTTCATTCCTTTTTCTTTTTTTTTTAACTGGAGAACTAATGTCCCTGGTCCCCGATTTAGTTAGCTAATGAATAATCCACGCGTTGTGATCAGCCCCGTTATCAGATAGGCGCGAAGGAAGCGTGAGTGTGTGCGTGTAAATAAAATTAAGCTCCTTCCGGGTCCGCAATCATTTTTATTTCTCGTCTATAATTTAACGACAGCGACGATCGACGACAACGATGATGATGATGATAATGAACACGAAGTTTCAATAAAAAGTACAACCCCTCGACACCGTCTGCCTTTCACTCTTTACTTCAACGCACCTGAACAAACGAATAAATATTCGAATTAAATTATTTGTTATCTAATTATTTAATTGATAATTCTGGAAACATTAGTTGGTGAATAAAATTCGCTGAACCGTGCGCTCGAGTAACTAAACGACCGATCGAACGAATTCTCTCACGTGGGTGAGAGCCCGAGTCGACGTCCGCACATTCAAGTTGCATTCAAATCACTGGGAACGCAGAATCGTAGTAGGTAGACGTGCCTTCCGGGAGCAGCTGACACGGCCTATCGAGCAGCAGTGAAATAAGACGGGACAGGTCCCTACGGTCGCTGAGAAATCGAAACTCTTAACATCGTGAAAAGATACGATCTCTTCTCATTAATCAAGTCTAACGATTTAAAAATTGACACGATAATTTGGAATTAATGCGTAGTTACTTAAATAAAATTCGTTCGCAAGTCGCTATTAAAATAGCAAACTCATCGTGACAAACGATCCAAGCGTCAATCAGCGGATCATTTCAGATCGCAAACGATCCCTGCTCGTAGATCCGGATATCTCGGATTTCTTCAATAGATCGTTTTATTAAGTATAATACAGAGTTCATTATCATCGAAAGCGCGTCTGAGATTAACAAAGGCGCCCGGTGTGGGCAATTTCGTGGCCGAGACGAGAGGATCGCGATGGCGATCTTGACCGTGGCACACGGAGGGAACGGGCGCGTGTTACAAACCGCGTGATCGTTGAATGAACGATCCGCCGAAATTACAATACAATGGCCCAGAAGAGCCACTTGACGAATACCCGGTAAATGAGTCAGCCCAGCTACGGCTGGCCCGAATAAGGCCCGTGTGAACCGCGGCTCTGAGAGCCGGCGTCACCGCGCGGGGTAAATGGGATGCCTTGAGAAAGCGTAAGAACCAAGGTTTCAGTGTCCGAGCGTGTAAGTATAAGTACACGCTATACGTATACATACGTAAGTGGGTACGATCTGACCCGCAAGAGAGAAATATGACGCGTTTTAAACTCCTATGAATTCCGTCTCCGGCTGAAGAAGACAGGCCAGCCGTCGCGGATGTCTCACGGGCTGACTGACACCTGCGAGAAATGGCAGCTGATTTCAGGAAAATGAATATCGTTACGAACGTAGAAAATTTATGTAGTTCCTTGTTATTCTCAACGGCCTGAACGTCCGTCCTGAATAACGCGGTACGATTCGTGAAACGGCTAGAAGGTTCAGGCTTGGAATTCGACCCCGAAGAACTATGATAATAAGATTTGATTCGATAAACACCCTGACGAATAATTGATAACTTCAAAGGGATTGAAGTCGGCCTTTATCAACCATCGTTACAATAGAAAGATTAATTGGAAAGTAAATCCTAAGAGACAGAAAGATGCAGCCCGTAGAAGTACGTCGAGTAGGAGCAATATTCTTGTCGTTGATTTCACCAGTTACCAGAAGTTCACTTTTCAGGAAATATACGATTATGATAATTTCACCGGATACGATCTGTCGGATTACTGCGATCCAGACTGTTATGGAGGCGAATGGGAATACCTGGACGATGAGGAGGAAGAAGAGATCGACGAGGAGGAGGAAGAGGAGGAAGAGAAAGAGCCGGATGAAATCGACATATTCGCGGATCTGTTGACCAAGTTTCGCGCTAGCATGGCTGAGAGGAGAATAGCTAAAGCTGAGGCGGGAAAGGAGATACTGCGAGAGATAATTGGTGTAATTCCATTTTGATATGGAGACGAGGCTCACCTTCGAGCAGAACGATCTTAAGAATACGTGTCGACGCCTATAGATAAGGAAGAAGACTGAATCGGAGGAGACACTGATCACTCCCGAGGAAGAATCGGTGAAGTCTACAGAATCGTCAGCCGAAAGTTCTATCCATCCCTGCCTCAGGGACATAGACATCAGTGATTCCCAATTGAAATTGCAAAATCTGTACACGTTGTGCCCTGTCCCCGACGATCCTGGATTAATACCTGCGTTCTGGACCATTCAAGAACATCGGACTGCCTACGCGGATGACGATGGTATCGAGATGTTCTTCGATCTGGTAGCCGTGTCGAATATCAGGCCGATACAAGCCTTGGAAGACATGCTTCTTACTGAAAAGATCAATTTACAATATTATGGTCTGAATTCACGTGTCGTTAGGCCTCTCTGCGAGGCCCTAACGAAAAACATTTACGTGAATACGGTCAATCTCACAGTAAGACACATAAAACTTAATAATCAGAAAACGTACTTTATTACAAATCGTTTCGCAGGGCAATTGGTTGTCAGAAGATGCTTGTTATCATCTGAACGATCTACTCTTGAGAAACAATGTCGTGCACACTCTGCTCCTATCAGGATGTAAAATTGGCCCAGGAGGTGCCGCGAAATTCTACGATGGCATTTCACAAACTACGACGTTGAAGATGTTAGATCTTTCCGGTTGCAACATACGTAGCGAGGGTCTCGAGCCGCTCGCAAATGCAATGTGTAATAACCAGAGCATCGAAACTCTTTTGTTGAACGACAATAACTTCGACGAAACTTGCGCCGATGCTCTACAGAAAATGATCTTTTGTTCGAAGACGTTGCAGCGATTAGGCTTGTCGTGGAACTCGTTATATTCCGCCGATCTTTGGAGAATGCTGGTTAGAGGGTTTGAGGAGAACGAAGCGTTAATCGATCTTGATTTATCTTGGAACGCGTTGGGCAGAGAATGCGTTCCACATCTTCGTCGATTATTAATGCGATCTCCACCATTAAAAAAATTGCATCTAAATGGTATTTGTTATGAAAGCTAAGCGCATAACTTTTGCAGTAAATCATTATTTGATGTTGTCCTTAAAATGATCGCAGGAAATCGGTTTTATGGCGAGGATGTAGCTTTCCTCGCACGAGGATTGTCAAGAAACGAGACACTCGAAGAATTGTACATGGGTAACAATCCGATGAAAGGAGAAGGCACTCTTGCTCTTGTTAAAGCACTCACTCCGGATAAAGCTCCGAACAGTCCATTGCGCCTTTTAGATCTTACGAATGTCTGGGCGGATAAAACAATTGTACCGGAACTTGAAATGATTCAAAATAGCAAACCTTGGCTTGATATTAGATTAGGTGGGATTCTTAGCAATTATAAGCTTAAGGGTCCAGACGTGCAAGCGATACTTTTAAAACGGGCGAACTATGAGGCGATGAAACCTAAGAGGAAACGACGTCGCCGAAATTTCGGTCATTTCATATTGTCTCTCTCTGATGAACCTATTCATAAAGGTAAAAGACAATTAAAAGTTTCATACTGAATATATTTTAAAAAACATGTTGACTTAATTATTACAGGGAGATTCGTAGAGCTGATTAGGAAATTCCGACTACGATTATCTCGGACTTTGATAGACGCACTAATTGCTGAGTTCGCTGGTCTGAGGCACTCCGTCGATCAAGGATTGTTAAAGTCCGTTTATTTGAAGCACTATCCGGATACTAGGCTTCCTCCGGAAAGGCCTCGAAAAAAGAAAAAAGATAAAGAGAAAGAGAAGAAAGGGAAAAAAGCGAAGAAAACGAATGAGCAGCAATAGCAGAAATTATAGAAATGAGTGAAAAACTTTATTATAATGCTCTAAAAGTTTAATAATTCACGCAACACACAATTATATTACAACTTCGCTTTCTAACAAATAGAAAATAAAAATGACCTAGTAATCTCATTAAAAAAAAAAGATGAATACAGCTTTAAGCATTAGTCTATGTAAAATATTCTGGCGGAGATATCGTCGACAATCCAATTTATTCCTTCTACGAGATTTTCTGCTGTAACCGCTGAACACTTGTATATCTTCCAGTGATGAGTTTTAATGCTAGGCAATTCTAAAATCTCTGCGATATCAGATGCAGACATCGCGCCTGGCAAATCCTGTTTGTTTGCAAGTATCAAAAGACTTGCACCTTCCAATCTTTCCTCTTGCAGTAACTTATACAATTCTGTTTTACAATCCTCTAATCTTCTTCTGTCTGCACTGTCAACTACCCAGATGATACCATCTGTAGACTCGAAATAATTTCTCCAATAGGAACGTAATGACTTCTGCCCGCCTACATCCCATATGTTAAGCTTATATCCACGATGTTCCAGTGTCTTAATGTTGAAACCCAATGTTGGCGATATCGTATCGATTGGCTCTCCATTGATTCTTTTCAAAACTGTTGTTTTACCAGCATTGTCCAAACCTCTGCATAAATTTCAAATAGTGAAAATGTTAAAAGAATTATTTTTAATTCGTATACTGAGAAAATGAGAATTTATTAAATTTTCAAATACGAGGGTCATGTATGATTCTAACCCTTAGTAGTATTTAACAATGTAAGAAGTAAATACGTACAACATTAAAATGCGCATTTCCTTCTCCTTTTGCTTTAGTTTTTTAAGTACTGTTAACAAACCCATGTTTAGTTACATTAGAGATATCACTGATCACAATTTAACGTAAATGCATCTGTAGTCAGACCTCAGAACACCTTTCAAACTTGTCAAACCTTAACCTCCCTCAAAAACAATGTGAAAGTGAAACCTCCATTGGATTTAGAACGTGAATTCCAAGAGAGATGCAAAATGGCTGTTTTCGTGTGTACTTCATTAAAAATTAAGAACAACATTGCTACAAAAGAGATTAAATAACTTTATTGATAACATCACATAATACTATGGTAAAAACGATTCAGTAATTTTATTTATAATCTCAGGATGGCAAAGCGCATTCACAAGCTTTTCAGGCAACCGTTGAAGTGAAGAATAATAATTTGTAGAAGAACTGTTTTTTAATAGATCTTCAGGAAATCTCTCTCTCTTCATTCTTAGTAATTTTTCAAACTGTATATTATCAAACTTATAAAGTTCTTTTACATCATCAGGATATTCTGCTGCTAAATCCTTAGCAGTCGGTGTAGTTTGTTCCATTTTTTTCAAAGCCAACTCTTTATATTTTATATGTCCACATCCTCTAATGGCAACATCAAGCTACAAAAGAAAGATTATTAAAATGACATACCTTATACATGTAATCCAGATCATTAACAAATATTAAGTGGTATATATTACAAATTCATAGCAGTCAGATAATGTGAACTCAGCATCTGGAGATTTCTCAAATATACTCTTCCCAATTCCAGCTACTATTAATTTAACAATAGCTTCCTTGACTCTTGCTATGTTATCCTCTGTTTTCGGTAACCAAATATTTACACTGACAGATGTATTCAATGATTCAACATAATGCCACCAGCCAGGAGGAACAAACAATACATCTCCTGGTTCTAAAGTTATAATTCTTGGCATATCTTCCATGTCTAAGAGTGCAGTCTCATCTTCTTTAGTAGTGCAGAAGAAATTATATTTACTGTATACTGTAGATTCTTCGTAAGGAACTCTTACTGGCTGGAGAGAATTAGTTGCACTCGGAGGAAACAACAACCATTGCTTCCTAAATAACTTCCATATTAAAACTTGTTCTGTTCATACACAAAGTATGTACTGTGCACGTTACAAACCTTCCATGAATTTGAGCTACTAGATTACAACCGTAAGAATCTTGATGACAATTAGTATGAGCTCCTTTGCTACCAATCCAAATTGTAGATTCATCTGCACCTTTATTGATACCGAAGATATCCCATTTCAAGGAACTCATGATTTCCTCTTTAGTCTTAAACCATAAATTCATGTGTTTATAATCGAAATAGTACCATTTTTCATCGTTTTCATGGAGGTCTACATGGTGAATAAATTCTGACAATGTCATAGAAATCGTGGAGCAATTTTCTTCCCATTGTGGACACTGAAAGATATGAAATTTTAAAGCTTCTCGAATCGCAATAATATTTGATTAACCCGAATGAATGACAATTTACCGTAGATCTAGCATTATAACCAACTCGAAAGGGTAATTTAACGTTTCCGAATTTTTCAGCAAGCTCAGATAAATTCCATTCAAATAATTTCCAAGCATATTCACCTTTTGCTCTTTTTAGTATTCCTGGGAATAGTATTGGCTCTTGCAATTCCATAACTGTATAGAACGGTACTTTAAATTCTTCCATTGTTGGACTTTTATTATTTACTCTCTTCAGTGGGATGTAATCGAGTGAGGTTACTTGTGTTATATCTCACATTTTACGCTAGCGTACGACACTAAATTAAACGATATCTTTCTTTCACATTTATATTGAGAATTGAACTTGATTATAAAATCGCGTAAGTCTGTATTGGTCTTAAATTTAAGTCTAAACAGTGGGCTTTAAATCTTTCCATGAATTGTCACACACAGTACTGTAGCACAGGCCAGTTTAACGATAGGGCAAGTGGCTCCCTACTAGTTTCCATTTAAAAGACTAGAAATTATAATTTATTTCCAGTTAAAAGAATAGAATTTAAATGAAGGAATATCAGTCTTAGAAATTATTTACTGTTAAATTAATTAAACGGTACTTTCCATTAGGATATAATGGGACCAACTTTTTAGAGTAATTTAACTCAATATATTCGTTAATTATCCCAAACAGTTTAGGTATAAAGGTACATTGAAATAAAGCACAGAAATAGTTTCCGTAGTTCCTTCATTTTTATTCATTATTATCGTTATTTATATGTATGTACAGAAAACCGTTTCTAACCAATTCCAATCGAAAAATCGCGGCTAAAAGTACAGAAACCATTGCAGACGGCAATGATAATTCCGCACGTTATGTACTTTTCTCTCAATGTAGAACGTGTAAAAGGAAAACATGTAAAAAGTCAAATATATGTATATCGTAGAAAAGTGTGTATATACTTCAAAGTGTAGTTCAATTCCTTACCTACTCAGGTAATTGGAAAGTAATAAAAAACAGGTCCCGTCTCCCAAGTAAATTCTTGTGCTGGAACTACCAATGTTCGTACTTTCTCCGACTGTCAGTATCGATGTATTCCGATTAGTAATGTAAGATACAAATTTAAAAACAGTTCAAATTGCTTTAAAGACGACAACTTTTGGAGGTATAAAGCATTTTATACGACAAGGATGACGATGATTAATCAATAATAATGACGGCAAAACAATAATAATGAGATGTTTCTCGAATATCGCAGATATAGGATTTTATTTCCGTATAATAATTAGAAAATATAATTAAGCCGAGCTAAATTATGATGTTTGTTGATGTTCTTGTGAGACAGATGTTACAAGTGGCTTTCCATAGTTCACTTTCTTTTCTCACGGAACTCGCGACCGAGAGGGTACACGTAAATACACGTGCCGTTGTCAAATGCACACGCCTTTCCTACGAAATTCTTTACGGTGAGAAAAGTGACGGAGTAACCATTTAGATAAATGGAATATACGAATATCAAAAAAATATGGCGTTTGCACAGTTACATGCACGTAAAATGCCAGTCGTCTCGATTCTTTGCCGATTCTATCATCCTTAATTATGAATCGAGATTTCGTAGAAAATATTGCAGTCTCCAATGGCAACAGCATAATGTTGTTCTGGTGCGAACGACGTGAAGAAAGGAGGTAAACTACTTCGGCTACTATATGCCGAAACCCATCTGGCGATACACATGTACGGAAACTAGTTATTTCTTTTTCTGGGCCTTCTCGGCAGCCTTGGTGACCTTGCCACCAGAAGCGTCCTTGAAATTGACGGCCTTGATGACACCTACAGCCACCGTTTGACGCATGTCACGAACAGCGAAACGTCCCAGGGGCGGGAATTCTTGGAAAGCCTCGACGCACATTGGTTTGCTCGGGACGAGCACAACGATAGCAGCATCTCCGGATTTGATGGATTTTGGATTCTCCTCGGTTGTCTTTCCGTTACGACGGTCGCATTTCTCTTTGATTTCAGCGAATTTACACGCGATATGCGCAGTATGACAATCCAACACTGGTGTGTACCCATTGCAAATCTGTCCAGGGTGGTTCAAAACGATGACCTATAAAAAAGAATATAAAAAATTTTTAAGTATTACCATTACACAGTGGTGAGACAAATAATAGCATTTGGAATTTATGTTAAAAAAAAGTAGCACTCGGACGCTCTAGGCCATCAACAAATCCAAAGGATTCTCCGGTGGAAACCGCGAATGAGTTTTAGAAGTTTCATCATCGTGCCAATTATGTAATACATTTAAATTTACTTGCTATAAGATGATATATACCTGTGCGGTGAAGTCAGCAGCTCCCTTGGGTGGATTGTTCTTGGAGTCACCAGCTACATAACCACGACGCAATTCCTTGACGGAGACGTTCTTCACGTTGAAACCAACGTTGTCACCGGGTACAGCTTCTTGCAAAGCTTCGTGGTGCATTTCAACGGACTTAACTTCAGTAGTCAGACCCGCAGGAGCGAACGTGACGACCATGCCTGGTTTCAGCACACCAGTTTCGACACGACCGACTGGTACTGTTCCGATACCACCAATTTTGTAAACGTCCTGCAAATATATACAATATTATTGATATATATACTTTAAACTCGAGGAATTTGAATCATACATCATTTTGAATCAGACGTCTCTAACCATCACCGAATCGTAAAATTCTCCGGTGGAAACCGCGAATGAGCGAATGCTAATCTCATCACGGAAAATTTATAAGTTATAATACATTATATTCCGTTGGAATACTGACCTGAAGGGGAAGACGGAGAGCCTTGTCCGTAGGTCTGGTAGGCGGAAGGATGGCATCGAGCGCTTCAATAAGGCACTTTCCTTCGACTTTACCTTCCTTGCGCTCGACGGTCCATCCCTTGAACCAACCCATCTTGGAAGAGACCTCCAACATGTTATCTCCATGCCAACCGGAAATTGGCACGAATGCAACAGCAGCAGGATTGTAACCGATCTTCTTAATGTAAGATGACACTTCCTTCTTAATTTCTTCGAATCGAGATTCGGAGTATGGCGGCTCAGTAGAGTCCATCTTGTTCACACCAACAATCAGCTGCTTCACACCAAGGGTAAAAGCGAGCAGAGCATGCTCACGGGTTTGTCCATTCTTTGAGATACCAGCTTCGAACTCGCCGGTACCAGCAGCAACAATCAATACGGCGCAGTCAGCCTGAGAGGTTCCAGTAATCATGTTCTTAATGAAATCTCTGTGTCCAGGCGCGTCAATAATGGTAACATAGTACTTGGAAGTTTCGAACTTCCACAAAGCGATATCGATCGTAATACCACGTTCACGTTCAGCCTTCAGCTTGTCCAATACCCAAGCATACTTGAAGGAACCTTTTCCCATCTAAAAAATTAATTCATCATTACTTTACAATTCTTATATTTCAATTCTTCTATAGAATTCTTAATATCACCGTACCAGGAAAGTCTAAGCTAGCAGTGATATGAAATCAATTCTTCTATCATACGATATGAAAATTACTTACTTCCTGGGCTTCCTTCTCGAACTTCTCGATGGTACGTTTGTCGATACCTCCACATTTGTAGATCAAATGACCAGTGGTGGTGGATTTTCCAGAGTCGACATGTCCAATGACGACAATGTTAATATGAATCTTCTCCTTTCCCATGATTGATCTTTTATCGAGTCTGTTTTACTAGTTAACTCTGAAATAAGAATATCGTATACATAAATATGTTGTCCGATTATAATAATACTCATTGCAGTTTAAAATATTCACGTGGATGATCGGGCGCTACGATTTCATGTTCATTTTACGACTAAGTACTTTCGGATAATTATCAAATATTTGACTAAATTTTGTATCGCGATATTAATTCCTGACATTATTCGAATTCATATAACGTTGTTTCCTATTGAAAAAGCAGCAGGTGGTTTAACGTCCACGTGGCGATATCTGAATATTCGAGAACGGAACTGGCAGCCATTTTGTACATGGCAAAGATACTGCAACGATGCCATGATTCGGCTGACGCTTGCCGTTGCACAATGCCACGTTTTGGATAACTTTCAGAAGAAAAGAAGCTGTAATACATATTTTACGATCGCGGAAACTTTACGGATTACGTAGATACGCACAGTAATGCTGCATTTAATCATATGAATCCCTCGGTCAAAGTACACTCATTAATAATTGATTAAATGCGAGACAAAATACAAAATTAATATCGAGACGAGGAAAATATCTGAAAAATATAGACAAATTGAGAGATTGTGAAGCGGAATATCATAGAGAATCGTGTTGTACGAAATTACTGTCGGAGGTATCGAAACGAGTCCGCAGCCCAGTTACGAGAGTACACTTATTTCTTTACGCGATATACTTTTCACTTGTTAGTATCACTTTAACACAGCGATAAAATTCGTAACCTGCTCGAAAATAACGATTGACTTAACGATACACCACACTGGAAATCTGCAAGCAGCCTCCATTGTTGGCGATGGGTCGTACCACAATGTCGTCATTGCACACGATTTCCAGCATACTCGTAACGCGTGCCCGGATACCTCAATTACATGAATCTACAGCTTCTTTTCAACGTTACCGCTTACAGTTATTTCCGTTTAACGTTCCCTGCGAGCTCGCGGACCGCACAACGGGGGTTTCGGCACTTGGATCGCGGCAGCGATGCGTTAAACCGCGACGAGAAAAAAACCCCGACTCTGACAAGTAACCGCCATACTGCATCCGGTTATTAGAGCATTTCTAACATTTTAACTCGAAAAATCACGTCGGTTGATTGTTCGCCGCGTCGCACGATCTTTTCTCATACGTTCAACAATCGATTACGAGCTTCAGCGTTTATTTCCGAGAGATAAGACGAACGATTTTCGAACGGGTATTAGCATGTGGCCCGCGATCGAACAGCCGGCAAATATTTTAACGAGTCACGCGTCGGTTTTTCGACGTTACAATTCACCGGGAAATACGAGGTTTTTCGGAAAACTGTTGTCACAACACATTTTTCCCATATTTCGTACGCCGTTTTATCCCGTACCTGACGTTCGATGCTAACCTTTCGGCAAAGAAATCGACGGATTATACTTCTATGCGTAAACCACGAACAACCACTCACCTCCAGATGCCACGACAGAAAGAGATCGTCCAAATGAAGTGACATGCGCATACGGCTTCTCGACCGCAGCCTCGAAACCAGCGGCTCCGCCATATCGATCACTCGTAAATTGATACATCGATTTCCGCCATTTTATTTATCGGTCTCTCCACGGTGTTAGCGGTCAGTTGAATTATCATTAATTTTGGCGAACAGTTCTCGTGTAAACTCGTGAAAAATGCGTGGGTTTAATAAACAGTGAAATTAAAGTCTTTAGACGAGAACGCGCTGGGTTCGAGGCTACCGTTACGCAGCAACGCCAGGCGTGCCGAGAGCTGTAGGTACGTATGTATTGGTATAAATATACAGGAGTCTTCTAGGTATATATGTATACATATATACGTCGGGAAGGGAAAAGATAATACATAGAGGGATGCGGTCCAGAGAAGGTTCGCTTGTTGGCTTAGGTCTCGGGTGCTTTCAGGGCTGCATGGGTGCACGTATGACGCTGGTGCCAATTCAATGTTACGACCCTGAATTCGTTGAACTGCAAGATGCCAAGCAGTAACGTGCGCTAGATTTCGTACCCGTACGTTCTCTCTTCACCCAATTGCGATCAGTTACATGAACACGTTGCATTTACCACTTGTTTCCAAGCATTATGTTGTAATCTAGATGAACAAGGTATAAATCCTTATGTAAATACCATGGGTAATACAAATTCCCCTTGGTGACATTAACTCATTGTTCTCGCAAATGTTCATGTATAAATGTATGTATTTTTAAAAAGCTGTATGCCAAATGCATATATTTTTTATTCACATCTTGTAAGTTAGGTATTCAGTCATGAAGAGGTGAAGAAGTTTTATTAGAGCGTTTACACGTTATATGTATCTTCTAATCGTGTACCGAATCGAATTGATCCAATCCAGTATATCAGTGATGCAATTTAAAGGCCACTTGTTACAGTTTGTGACATTCGCATAATGGTGTCTATGGTGTGAGGAATTAGCATCGGTTTATCGTGGGATTGTTACATAATCACGTTCTCTGCAAACCGGTGAATGACTCATTGAAAATAACGGGTGAACTATTATGTATGCATCGTTCGTCTGGTATCCGTGCACCATACGTCACATGACGTTAATAATGCACGTGAAATAGTTAAAAGCCTGCAAGGGCATTCATATTCTATTGCATATTCAAGCTTGGAATTTTTGATATGTAACAAACTCTAGAGCCAATGAATAATTCCGATACGTTCACTCGTGTTTATAAAAATATTGTTTCATATCTGTATTTGAAATTTTCTATTTGTTCATGTTAATCTCTTTGCATAAGATTTCCTCACGTGGTGCAACATATGGCTCATGTATTAACTGACATAGTATCTTATTCTCTGAAGCGCTTATATGTGTTTGTCATATAATTAGAATTATATGAATCACAAACACAATGCTTATCAATATAGGTATAGAACAATCGGAAATGGCCTCTTTCAATAGCCCGTGATTAGATACGGAGAGCTGTTAATATTTAACCCGATGACGCGTAATTATCATAAAAAATGATAACCAAAATAATCGTTCATTCAGTTGACATGTCTTGATCTAATTATGTGATAGATGTAGGAAAAAGGGTGAAACATGGAAACCAGTTATTCCCAAACATGGTAGGATAGGGCGTGTAGGGCAGTGATGTTTAAAAAGAACATGCCTTCAACTTCAATTGTCTATTTATATTTCTGAATTCCTACTGACATCCGATCGTACAGACACTCGCACGTGGGAGCGGCGCAGCTAAGTTTCGAAAATTTAAAAATAACTTCAATCGTCGAGGAGGAAACGGATATACGTGTAGAAATGGACAAAAATTCACAAATATTCGCGTAGGTAGACGCAGTCGATGATCAGCGCAATGTGTACGCATGTTACGAGCGAAGGTAATTGATAATTGCGTGTAATTGCAGCTTTGTGTTTCACCGTGATACATACATATATTCTCTTTCCTCTTTCTCTCGTTTCGTTTAAAGTTTATTACGATTTTCTCTCAGCTCATGTCTCCTCTTTTTGTTTCCTTGCAGCCACAATCATCAACATCTGTTGCTTTATATTACCTTAATGCCGACGTTTTGGTTCTTTGTATGTAATCGGAAGTATGTAGTCGTATGTAAATTCTCACATAAAACGTATCTCTATCATGCTCTTGCATTCTCTCTTACTCTGTCTCGCTCTCGCATTCTTCATCTTCCTCGCTTCGTTTCTCATTTGTCCACATGTATACGTATATTTTTCCACTTATACATTGCTGTCTCTCGCAGGCTCGTTATCTTTTATTGGGACAATCGTAAAGTTGTACAGGGTGATGTCGTTCAGGCGTTTGATCGGAGAAACACTACGTAACGACAAATGAAACAGAAACGGATCAGTTCTTTCGTTATACCAGCAACAATTGCTGCAATATGTAATTACTAAGAAACGTAGTTGTTACTTTAATATACTCCAATAATAAAAATTCGCTTTCGGCTCTTTGAGAATTTTTTAGCAAACGTATAGGAAAAGTCAATAATAATTCTTGTTGGTGACAATAGCAATTGCACAAGTGCAGAATTACTTGTGTAATATGTTGAAACAGTTGTTTTACTGGATGGCTATCATAGAATTCATATTTCTTCTTTTTTACATTTGTTACGTCTATCTTTTATTTAAAGAAAGCGATTCCTTCTCCGATCGCACGACACCTTTTATACAATCTTCCACAAAGTTCTCATATATAATATCCATATTATTGTTATATATATATATATTTATCATTATATATCTATATTTATAATTATATATTTCTATTTACAAAAAATTGTTCGTTAAATGTTAATATTCAATATCGCAATTGTTATTACAATTATAACTTTATTCCTGAGTGACCATTCATTAAGAGACTCGCCTCTTGTTTCATTTTTCTTTTTTTTACTTTTATCGGATAGCTTATTTAACGCTAAAGCGCCGCGATAAGTAACCGAGGTAGCGAAATGACGAATGTGTTAACACGTTTAGCTTCTCGACAGTTTCTTCTTGATGCGTGTGAGCGTGCGTAAACTGAGCCGATTAATGACAAGTCATCGAGAATCATCGTTCCAAAAATCAAATGCGTATGTTCGTTTTTTTATTTGACAATTTTTAGCTGAACATGTTTAAGAAGGAAACAAACGATAAGTATCTATTTAAACTATTAACATGCACAACAATTTCGACACAAATATATAAACGTATCCTTTATGTCATTTGAAGTATTTACAAACAATTAATCGTCTGGTATAAACTGTTTTAACATCGTTATATAAACTTCAATTGAAATGTATATGTCAGGAATTTTCTTCTTCATTTTGTGGAAAGTAGATATGCTATTAGAATAAATGTAAGGAAGACTTCACGTGTGCGAAGTATTAAGAATTATT
>SHCU01000183.1:93783-128818 GCA_004307685.1 Ceratina australensis | reverse complement strand
GATATTGCACAATACAAACGTATCTTACACTTAACACATTCACGCAACCGGCAATTGATACACGATAAATACAATAAATAGATTAGGATCTATATTATAGAATAACAATCGTATAGACTAGCTCTCTCTTTTTGTTCAACGTAACTAAGCATTGTACAGCTACTCTTTCAATTTTTCGAAGAAAATTGCGAAATTTCTGTTTCACGTAAACATTTTTTTTTTGGTGGGAGAAAGAGATTAAGAAAAATTGAAATACAGGTTTAAGATTAATTCGATTTCTGCACAAACCCATTCTAAAATTCGCGCATGGTATCGTTCCGATCGTTGCATTACGGATCTCAGCTCATGGCAACACTGCGCGTGTCGAACATAACGTAAAGAGATCTCTCCCTTTCTCGCTTCACTCTCTCATTCTCCTCGTAACTCTTCGTCTTTTAAATATCATTTTACGAGTTACCTATTAAACAATTAAACTATACGGCCCTACGATAATACGAATGAATGTTCCTTTGGCAGTTTATTTACATGCGAGTTGAGCCACGGCGCCGAAAATACCATACGGCAACGAATTTCGATGTCTTGACGAGCAGTGAAGCCCGGAACATTTTTAAAAGCAACGATCACTGTTAAAAAACACTTTCGAAAATGTTCCCGCCTTCGATGGAGAGTTTCGTTGTTGAGCATTAGTAAAGCCAATTGTTCGAATTTCAATCTGCACACAAGGGGTGTAATCATAAATCCTTATGGCGCCTAATTTTACGGTGCACCGCGAAATAATTGATTTTTTTATGCTAGAAATTAAAGTTCTACATTTAAGATCTAGTTTCAAAGAATATTTATTGGAACTTTAGTTGCACCATGCATCTATAATTCGATAAGGGACACTACACTTCGTATCATACCGTTTTAGTTCAAATCCGATGTAGTGCAGCTCTATAAAAATGTTACATTTATACAGAATGTTATAATAGTATACTATCAATACCGCTAGCACGAATAGTATGATATTATAACAGTATTTATAATAATACATTATAAATGTATATGACGTTCATCGTAAACTCAAGATTTTCGCATATGTATCGGTATACGCCTGAACCTAATTTCTTCAACCAAACAATACTCTCCATTTACCAACGTAATCCATAGCTCAACTGCAGCTACCTTTACCATTTATTTACAGAAACAGTACGATCATATAATTGAGATATCTTGCGCTGTTAGTTCCATTTATCTTTGTACCGCCGTTTTCCTCGTCATTTTCACTGGCAGTGTCTCCTTTTGCCTCGACGATCGTATCCAGCCGTTCCACCGTGCTCCTCTGGTGATGATGGCTGCTCGACACATCGCTGTCGGCCGTATCGTCCGAGTCGACGTCGATGTTCCGATCGTTAACTTGAATCTTAACTACAGCGTCTACCGGGTACTTGCCCTCGTCGCTGGACGACGTCGCACCCCTCTGCGATCCTAGTCTGCTCATTCTCTCGCAACGCGGACAACTCTGACCGTTCGAACCGTTCGAGCCTTCGCTCTGACACCGGAAGCATATTAGATCACCGTCGCTGGAAAAGTCGCAGTGCTCGCACTGAGCGAGCTGACCGTTCCCGTGGCAAAGTTCGCAGATGGGACTGTCGTCGTCCTCGTCGTCCCGCACCGCGTTCCCACCCTCGTAATCCCTCCCCTGTTCGTACTTCCTCGACCAGCGATAATCTTGTTCATGGTACATCGACCTAGGCGAGGAAGATTGACCGCTGTAATCCTGCTCGTGGTAGAGGGACCGCGGCGAGGAGTGGACCGGGCTTCTGTACATGCGAGACGTCCCCGGCTCTTGACCGGCTCGGTCGTCAAACCGCTCCTCGACGTATCTGACGCTGTACGAGCCCGGCGTCTGCGGTCTGTACGTGCAGGTTCGAGTCTTCTGATCGCATTCGCTGCATAACAGCAAGTTCGACTTGCTACCAGGCTGCGAGGCGTAACCGTTGCACGTCCCGAAATACTTCTCCTCCTCGTCGCTCTCGAAGAAATGTTGACTAAGGCTACCGATTGATTTCGTGTCGCTCGATCTCCCGGAGATCCTTGCCTCCTCGAGCTCCTCACGGTCGTCCATTAAGTACCTGTAACGAAATTCCCATCGATTTAGGAAAATGCATAAACTGAAACGCTTAATTCATTTCGACACCGAAAAGAGATCAGTAACGAGTACCAGCCTCATGGGACCTTGCGGCAGAAGGAAACATGGTAAGAATCTGTGCACAAGCGTTAACAGATCATAGAAAGAGATACTAGAGCGTACTATAGTAGAGGTATGTATGAATGTATCGTGGAAGTAGTTAAATTCTGATTAATAAACGAATAAAAATATGTGCCAAAGTAGTAATGCTGTAATAACCTTTCAGAGATCTGTTTTACGGCGCGAGGCCCCCTCAGGCCCCTTTTGCCTGCCGCTCTGTAACACAGGGACTGGCACTCTTTACTAATCTCTCCTCGGTGATTTCGATAGGGAGGAAAGATTTAGCGTACCTGTCGTCGGTAGCGCCGTCCATATAGCGACGCGCCCGCGCTACCTTAGGTTTGCCGCGCTCTCGCGGCCTTGTTTCTTGTTAAATGATACTTTCCCGATTCCTCTCGTTGTTGTCCTCCAAGCTGGAAGACGAACTGGTACGACAGATCTGCATCTCGATTTCAGCCAATCGATTCTCCACCTCCCACTGCTGTTGATTCAGCTTGGCGCTCATCGTCGCGTTCTCCGACTCCAGACAAATCAAACGTTCCCGAAGACGTTTAATCTCGGCCAGTAGAGCCTCGTTAGTGCCTAAAAGCGGCGTCGCACCCTCGCTAACCAAGTGCGACATGCTGCTAATCGCGCCTGAAAAAAATAATCGAAATCTTTACAAAGCGATCTCGTTTGTCTATAAAATCAAAAGCAGACTTTCGAAATGATCTTTCATAGCTCGTCACGCAGAAAGAAACGATTGGCGCAGAGGAATATACTTGCCGGTCGGGGGCTGAGTAGTCGCGGATTGCGGAGCCCTGGCGGTTTGCTCCTCGCTGCTGTGGCTGCTGGCGGCACTCGTCGGACTCTCCGTGCCCCTGGCCACGTTGCCGGCCTCACCGCTGCTGGTCAAACCGCGGGCTGTCACCGGGCTCGGACTAGGCGAGAACAACGTGCGGCTGGTCGAGTAAGCGTGTACGGACTTCGTCTCCATCGACGAGACCCACATCTCCTCCAACGGTACACGACCTTTTGACTCGACGAGACCCGGCGTGCTCTGGCATCGTCCCATCGCGGCTGAAAGTTGGTATCGCGCGCGTTAAACATGACCAGGCAGAACCGCGAAGTTCGCGAAATGTTTTCCAGCTTTGATAACGCCTTGCCCCGAAACGTTTCCTCGACGGCGGGGGCACAATAGGGTATTTAATGTCTGCGGCATCCTTGCAAAGTTAAACACGCGGCACCGCGGATCCCATTGTTAACACGTACTCTCTCTCTCCCTGGTGGAAGTTTCAATTTGTTGCACGCAATGTTTGCTTGTCATTACCGTAACTGTAATCAGTCTGATATTCAGCGTGGCTTAATTGGTCGGATTGTTACAAGCAGGATCCACGGTGGGAAAGCAATTTCGGAATTCCACGGTGAATGATCATTTCGTTTCACGAAGTTCACCTTAAGTAGACCGGCTTTTTGTTTCTCCGCGCGAGGGATTCTTTGTTTAAGAACGGGTCGGGTGTAGATTTGCCTTCGCTTCGGCAACTCACCGCCGGCGTCCCTCATTTTCGCCACGGCTTCTTTAATTAAGCCACCGTTTTTCTCATTGTGCAACCACTGCAGTCGAGTGCGCGCACGCAGCCCGATACCGTCGCCCCTCGCGTTTATACGTACGTATATACATACGTGGCGAGCACACTCACCGCAACTTCGCAGACTACCCCCGTAAGTGTGCGTACACCGGCGCACCGGTTGAAATTCACCGGTTCGAAAGTTCGTTTGCAACCGCGCGGTGTCGCGCGAACTTTCTTTCAGCGAAAGTCGGCACGAAAAACGAAGAGACACCGCGAGAGTTTGTTTTGCGTTCAACTTCCGTATTAATTAATCAAACCCCCGGCGCGGCTCGGCCACGCCTGTTGTCGACACAACCACGAGGCCGACCCCTTTCTTTTCAGACCCTATCTAAATCTGCTTTTGATTTTTTCCTATCGCAATCCATTCAACCCTTAATCATTCTTCCGGGTACAGCAATAATATTTTATTCAAATATCCGTGTCCGTACATATGGCGCAGTGAATATAGGTATTGATTTCTTTTCATAGTCTGGCATAAATCTCTGGCCGTGTTAACGTAAGGAGAGATTATAAAAATTGATGTTATGGTTTACCTTTCTCGAGCGGAGCCCTCTTGTACTTTTCTAGTCGTTTCACAGCGATCGCCTCGAGCCTGATCCTGGCCGCAGGGTATTCCTTGAGTACGTCCCACATGTCCTTCTTGCTTAGGACGAACAGGTCCGAGTAGCCCACCGAGCGCACGCTGGCTGTTCGCCGGTTACCTGCGTCGATGTAGCCATTTATTGGTTATCAGGATGTGTCAAGCTAGGTTTTGTATCCGCTCGGAACCGATCGACCGATCGATCGTTCCTCGATCCCGCATCGTTTGTCGTCCGGCTACCATAAACGCCGACGTCAATTAAGACTAGGTAATTTAAAGCCATAATAATCTTGGCTCACGAGCCACCAAAATCATGCTTGACAAAATTTCGTAGCATGTAGATAGAAACTGTGTGAATTCCATATCATGTCGTGCGCGGGTTCAGAAATTAATTTTCTTGATAATATAATTGTGTTCAGGTGTAACAGGGTTCGTTGGAAATACATTACAATTTTTGTTGGATCGTGTTACGATTAATTACACTCAGGTGCACGATTATTAAGATTATTGAGACACCGTTAAATAGTAACGTGATAGTTTGAACATGTAACACCAAACGTGCGGAGAGATGTAATCTGTTCACAAAATTCTATACACGTAGTTTACCTGTGTTTCTTGCATATTAAAATTATTAGTTTTGCATACGATTTTCTCTGTAACTCGACGTATCATGATTTATTATTTTGACGCTATTGAGAGTGTTGAAATCTGTTTTACGTAGAAAGCTAACTACGATAGTCAATGTATAAAATAAAATGATAAACGAATGCAGATTAGTCACATCCGTAAAGTGAGCACGCATCATTACAAGAAATAAGTTACAGTAATTTTTAAAAGAGGCTACCTACGTGGTAAGAGATAATGGTAATTGGAGAGTCGTGAAAAATATCGTAAGACATGAAAAGTGCACTGGAAACAGTAAGAAAGTATAAAAATAAATTCGAACGAAGGAAATATTTGTTATGTTAATTTTATTTCCCCGTCTTACGCGGCTACTACGCGAGACCGTGTGAAATGAAATAAAATAGAAACACTCGGGGGAAGATAAATTCGTGGAAAGAAAAATACAGTCAGTGGCAGATAAATTGATGGAGGAAAGAAAAATATGATCGTCGAAAGTTATAGCCTACTTCTAAATCAATTCTCACCGTCACTTTATACTTTGGACATAAGCCCACTTGAGAATTTATTAATATCATTTCTGCTCTATCGAGGCGTAACATTTATTAAAAATTCATAATCGAATCAGATATTTTTAATTTCACTTTTTTACGTTAACTGTCAGTGAAAAAAATGTTCTGACATTCGCAAATATTTCCTTCCGCGTGTTGAAAAAGACGAGGGACAATGAAAAAGATCTTAGCATGTCAGAAGCAAATTGATCGGCAAATGAAGAAGATAGATCAAAGAATGCTGAAGGAGCATGTTCAACTTTCCAAATGGATCAATTCTAAAACTAAGTACTCTAAGATTTCTACGGAAGCATGATAAGACAGAAGTGACTAGAATCACAGTCAATCACAAAATTATTCCGATTACCTTTTTACATCAGATATACATGTCAAATTATGTTTCTAAAGAGAAGATCGAATCAAACTCTAGTTTCGACGAGCATCCAATCCGTCGACCCCTTTCTATGTTAAAATAGATTTTGATTCATCCTCTCTCTCTCTTCGCTAGCTCATAATTTCACATGGAATTCGTAAAAGCTGGTCGGATACTTTTGCGATCGACTGTATATCGTTCTCCGGTTGCGATCGATCGACCGACACGACCCACGATTGATTTTCACTCAACGCGGGTATAGACTTATTCCTTGTATTTTCGGTAGACTTTTATATTTTTGTCACGGCTGAGACCGCGCAGTCACCGGTGTTATGAAACATCATTTATTTTCGTATGATATCTATTACATTTCGATAGGTCGTGCCAGTTTATCAGCTGGAAGACAATAATCGATAAAAATAGAGGGGGCGAAAGGCTAAAGGGCAATACGTGTCACGGGCCTTGTTCAATACGCATCGACGATCTCGCAACGACTTTGTTTCATTGATTGTCCCCACTAATTCAACTGCGACTATAAAATTGCACGATGTACGAGGGCGCGAGATAGGACGAGAGGATTTACATACATGGACGCACGTGCGCCTCGTTTATAAAAGTTCAAATAAAAACCGCAACGCCGGGGGATTAAGACCCTTCTTTTTCTTTTATTACAATTATATTTTTAAAATAATGGGTTCGATTCTTTAAAAGTGGATCGGGATTAAAATTCGAACTTCTTTCAACTTCCTCCTATGGACCGAGCCGGACATCGATCATTTTATTTTTACTGTTCATCCTTTTAAAACGGTAGCCCCGCTCCAATTGGCTGTGACATACTGCGAGATTCCTGCGGGGCGAATACATCGCGTAACTCGCACATGAATTTCTGAGATTCGAAAAATCTGTTGAATAACAATGAACGAAATGTATTCAAATGGAAGAGTGAGAGGCGCTGTTCAAATTAGAATAACAAAGTGAGTGATGGTCAGTTATTCAGATTCATTGAATATACCGTGCCCGCGAGCTTTGTATCGATACGGTAATATCGAGCAACTTTTTCCCCGCCGATATTTGTGGACGCAGATTTAACAAGAAAACTTTAAGTGCACGTTATCGTATTAAAGTTGATAACTTCACCAACCAGTTAATGGTACGGTGGATGATAAGATATAACCAAACAATTGCTGAGTGGCTTTCAGATTTACTCGACCGCAAGGATGAACGAACTTTTTATCAACGGGGTGAACAAATTTAATTATCGATTCGAAACATCGATGAACGATTTTACACGCGTAACGATTATTCCGAGGTGTTCTCAAACGACGGTTACGATGTTTGATGTTTCAAAGAGCCGTTGCGCGAACGTCGTGTGCATGTTAACAAGTGGAATTCGACAGTGGGAACGTCGGTGACAGATACAGAGTATGAGAGTAGAAAAATGATGATAGAAAGATCGTTTCTCTTTTTATCGGCTCATACCGGCTCGACGGCTTGCCCTCTCACAGAACGTGGTAAGAACGTGAAACGTGAAAACGTGATCGTGAAATACGAGGGGGACAGCTCACGGGCCCCTGGTCCGGTTGGAATATTTACCGCACTCTTTACCTGCAGTCCCCATATTGAGAATGCTGATCTCCCCGAAGTAGGAACCCGCCTTAAGGGTAGCGAGGACCGTCTTCCCGTTATCGGCAACCACCTGCAGCCGGCCCCTGTTCACTATGTACATCTCCTTGCCTACCTCACCTGAGACAGATTTAGTACGAAAAAATTTAAACACGCGAGAGATCCAACACCCATTTCTTCTCTTTTTCTCACATTCATATTGCTTCTAATAGTATTAAATAAGAATAAAATAAGCAAGTTAAATAGCGTATGTTCTATTGATATGTGCACGTGGTTTTGGGTAGCAGTGAATATTAAATGGACTGTTCGTGTAAGAGAAAAGAAAGTTAAAATTGTAATTCTGCATAGGTTAATGCAAGCACAGTCGTAAAGTCGTTGGAAGAGAGCACTATGATTTACGTTCATTGTGAGTTGTGCTCTCGAACCTCCTGTTCTCTCGACTCACTGCTCTTTGCATTAGCCTGAGTTTCTCCCACCAAACAAGGAGTTGTAATTCAAGCATAGCCGTGTAATAACCCGTGCGAGTACATCGGGAATTATAGCTTTAGCTTGATGCAAATATTTCGTAGTTTCTCTTTAGGAAGAAAATACCTTCATGTAATAAAGCAGTAACTGTTTATCCGCTGCGAAATGGCAAATATTCTTCCGGTAATTAAATAATAGGAAGTAAGAAATGGTTCCCTCGTGCTTGAACTGCTCTTCTATTAATGTTATTTAAAATGTGAAATTCCACACGGTTCTGCAAATATTTTCTGCAGTGCAACACTTTCTAGGATAGCTACAATGATAAAGTTCTCAGCTATTACAGTTAAACGAGCGTTAGAGTATGATGAAACGTGCTAGTAGTTTAAGAAAGTCACGGGCTGGGAGGTTGATCTCGCGAGTGAAGTAGCAACGGACAGTCATAAGTCGGACCGAGCTCCCCCCGGTTGGGAAATAGTGATGTAACCGAGGTGTAGTCAGCCATTAGGCAACTGTCGCATGCAGCAGGTGCAAATCGACATATGTAATACGTCAATAAATTTCAGACAAGCTTAGGGAGGTACACCTGCACGTACGATCGAATAGCAAAAACCACTTGGTCATAGATTTGGTCACTGTACCATGTCACGATTTTCATGATATTATTTTTAACATAACTAATAGATGAATGGTTTTGGAAAAATTCTCGCTTCTACTACTCGTATGCAAGTACATCTCTGAATTTTGTCATTAAATTCCATCCACTAGGACCGTGGAAATGAAATATAAAAAATCGCGAAAATTGAATGTCAAGGGGCACCTCTTTAGAATTTGACAAAATTTGGAAGCATTCAAAATTGATTAACATAATTCTCCTCTCCTAAGTTCTACTCCTAAGTTCTACTCTCCTAATAATGAATTTCTGATGATTCTCAGAATTTACCATCGACTGCAACTTGGAAAATAAAATTAGTGAAGGGCTCGCAGTGGCTTATTACTTAATTAATTCCTGTCATTCAATTCGCACCAGATTGCCAATAATACGGTAATCGGAGTGCGAAAATAATCGCGTGTAGCTTCATAAACAGCACGTTTTTTTCATTAAATGGAACTGCTTCATCCGCGTTGATTGAAATGCGCTTGGGAAAATAAAATCGAAGGAAACTTTTAGCAGAGTGCCAGCCAGTCACTCAGCACGAGTGATTTCCACGATCTGCACCATGGCTGGTTATCTTTTCGAATAAAGTATTTCGCTCATAACTGCGCCTTCTAGATACGCTATTGGCAACGAGGCCAAGTGGAAAGGGTAGGCAATCGCTTTTCCAACCCCCGCGCGCGACCTGGGTACATCTCTTGGCGGGTGTCCAAATGCTCGTTCCAAAAGCACCGTGTCCAGGAAAAGCGTGACGCGAAAGAAAAAAAAGAAAAAAAAACATAGAGACGGGAAAAGAAACAGGAAAAGGGAAGGAAAGGAGGAAATCGGAAGTGTAGAAGCTGTAGCTACCTTTGCGACAGATATAGTCGCCAGGTGAGAAGAGAACGGGTCGCAGTCTTAACACGAGCTCGCATAGGAAACCAGCCTCTGTGTTCTGAAAAATTTCCACCCTCTTCAGCGTATCCAGGTGCACGTTTATCGCGATCTCGGCTTTCAGCTTGTCTGTAACATTTCAAACGCAGGATTATTTTAAACAGTCTCACATTTTCTATTTGTTCGAATTCGGGATGCATTAAGAATTTAACAGCAACAGTTTCATTTTTTGATCCGATTATATTCGGCATGATTTAAAACGTAGCGACCTACATATTTTACGTGTGCTACGTATTTTAATATTACAAAAGCTTGTTAAAACTTTTGACCGGAACGTAGAAAAAAGCTTACCGGGAAGGCAACTGACAGCTCTCTCCTCGTCGGAACATTTTTGCGTTAACCAAAGGTAGTCGAACCATTTGATTACTTTCACCTGAAGGTGCTTGGGCACCCTTCTCATCCTCATGTACGTTTTCACGCCGTCCAGTTTCGCTGGGAACAAAGTCAAACAGAATCTTATACAAAACGAAAAAACGCAGAGTTTTAAAAATGACAATAGATATATTCGCTCCTACTGATATTTCATTTTTCATCACAGCGAGTTTTCAAGTTTGTTTTACCTGTGTAAACTGTATCTGAATTGTTCGAAAAAAAACGTTCGAAAAATCGTGTCCTCGAAGGTCTTCAATATTTGATCGCGGTAGTTCGCACTTCAGCATGTTTTAAACGTTCGGTTGCGCAACAAGAGCCGGGATAAAAGCATTTGTACGTTTTCACGATGCGCGCGGCAGGAGGAGCCGGAATTAAGGGAAAATTTCGTTCGCGAAACTGATATAATATTTGATGCTTGAATTAATTAACTGACGTCGGACCGGACAAAACGCGTCAGTGGATACTGATTAATGGTTCGAGGAACGACAGGTTTTTTTTTTCTTCCATGCCACCGTCTACCCGTTGCACGGTTACTGATTCCGGCGGGACGCGTTCAGCGGTTTGCAATTTATGAAAATTAAACAACAGAACGACAGGCGCTGCCGCGTAGTCACGTTTTACCCCTACCGCGCGAGTTTACCGAGATCTTTGTCGGCGAAGGTACGCGTTGCATTCGAAATCTGTTTTTGCGGACGCTTTCAACGCCCTCATCGTTCCCGCAAATGTTTTCATGACCTAGATTTACGTAAACCGAAATTAGAAGAAAAGCAAACACATTGCGTGCTGCTTGCGAATCGAGTTTCCGGAACTGACTTGCCGGCGAACATTTTCGAACCGGATTATTTCTAAACGATATTACCTCGACTGGACGTTACCTTTTACTCCGAGCGTTTTCGGTCGCGTGCCGTTAAATCGAATTTCCTCGGTGACGTGATATTTTAAATAAACGATATCCATCTCGTACGGTAAAAAAAAATGAAGCTTTTAAGTAATGACGGAAATTCGGTGCCGCTGGGCGCGTAATTTACCCCGGGATAAAACTATCACCGAACGATGTTGACATCGCAATATTGTGGTTTATCAGGCGTGCAATCATTGCACGGGTCGCGGATCAATCGCAATTCAGTGAAACGGAAAACCAAGATACGTTACAGTTTCACCGGGATCATAACGTAGGAGCCCCACAGGTATCAATGCCATAAGCTGTACCGGGAATAAGAAAACACGTAACCGAGGTGACTCAGAAATATTTTATTCACCGCGCCTACGAATTCTTTCGATACATTTCACGATTTTATTTCTCGTCATCGTTGACCTGAAGCTAAAGGAGTCTGGACAGTTCCTCTTGGCACCGGGAAGAAAAAAAGAGAGGACGGGATCCCACTACAGACGCGCGCAATTACTATAGCTCTTCTCCTTCGCGTTGCCTTTTCGTTAGCCGCGTATTCAGTCGAACTCCGTGTTTCCTGAAACGTACGATTTTTCACCCGACTCGCATTTTAATGCCCATCGTTTTGTGCCGGCGTTGCATCGCTCGCAGACCGCCGCGCGGGGTAAAAATAAAAGTGGTCGGACTACTAGCGGCGCGCGGCAAGGACTAACGACCGATACGTGCCCGCTCGCAATAGAAATCCAACAGTCTTCGTGGGCAAGTGTAATTTCGCGAGTGTTACGCTCGTAAAAACCGGCTGCACCGGATTCAAAGAGTTCCGTATAACCGGTCACGGAAACGTTCTAAACCGGAAATATCGATTGGCACGCGACGTCACGTTTTCAACACCTTCCGTGCGTGATTTAGTTAACGACAAACGGTTTAACTGATCAACGCGATAAAATAAGCTCGCGCCGTTCCGCCGTCGGCATCAGCTTGTACATCTCTTGCATGTATGTACATCATGATACGTACAAACGTGTAATTAAAAATGCTTTATTACTTATGCATCGGTTAATACGATCAGTATTGTATCTATTATTAATGAACCAGTTTGTTGCCGTAACAAATATGTTTATGGACGTCGAGGACCCTACGCATGAGAATCTATTAGCTGAAACTAACAGTGGATTAATCAATAGCGTCGCTACATCCAATATTATTGACGATTGTGTATTAGTAAGTAACACAGCGAATCGTCAATAATTATGTCCACGATATCAGTCCCAATTATTATTTACCTTGATACAATAAAAATAGTAGAGAATTTCAGCTTAATTGGACTGTTTATCGGCAATTGAAATAAGACCAGTCCTTAACTACTCCAATTGATGTTAACTCGGTTAACGCTTAATGCTTATTACAATTTCTTAATCTTATCTGGGATTAACAAGTATATGGAATGTACGAGTGACGTTAGACTTAGATCCGGCGAAGCTTGCACAGTCATCTCCTTTGTGGCTTTCTTCGCAGCGCGCGTAGTTGCCTGTACAACCAGGCAAGTTTTGCTCAATCCACTCAGCTAAGTGAGAGGAAATTGGTTAGGCAACTGTATATACACGTCTGGCAGAAACTTGAAACTGAATCGGTTGGAACAGTCATTTAAACCGGCCTGGAATCAAAGGCTGTTTTTAACCTAATTGCCAATACCGGGGCATCGAATTGGGAGGGAATCCTTCGGATGCGCGTTTTCGATCTACATAAGTGCGCGTTGCGCCGCTGCTTTAATTACGAATTTCCATAATTAACGGTTAGCCTAAGCCTAATTAATTGGCATCGCGATACAATGGGCACCTGATAGGCATTCCAGACGTTCACCACGTTACGTTCTACAGGCATCACGTTCGAATAAAACCAGTTAAGTGAAGATGCGCATGGAATATAACGCGAACGGAGTACATCACCCCGGATGTTATCTAATAAACACTTGAAGTCCTCTCGGTAAGCGCGTTTCTTGTTTCTCTACCGAGTGACATCCAGCGTCGGGCATAGAACGAGAAAGACGGGGTTAATAACCTAAGGAACATGTTCGTTCGTGATCTTGTCGCCAGGAAATCCGATCTCTGCTTTCTTAGCGGCAAGAAACGTCCCGGTTGGGACCGCGCCAAAAAACCCATGCCTATTCTTTGATCATTTTCAGCTGAATTTAATGTTACCGCGCGGTTGTACATTATCGGTATCGCTCCCTGCCATCTTTCTTCTGGACTGTCGCCCAGGAGCTGCGGCCGGACCAAAGGAGACGAGCGAACGAACCATAAGCCGGTGAGAACGAGAAAGTTTAAATTGCGCCTCCACCGTCTATCACGGCTCGGTTGTCGTTTATTCGGCTGGTTGGAAGCCCATTTCCGATTGAAACCAACCTCGTCCACATCGTACCCGCGCCGGTCGAAACTTTCTTCCGTCTCCTTCTCAATAAGATCCAGCTATGTCTCCGAACGTAACTTCGTCAGCCAAGAACGTGAGCCGTGTTCGCGTCGTTGGTTGTAAAACCAAGTGACAGCGACGGGACCCGTTCAACGTTATTACTTATTCATTGACTGACCTCGTAAGAGTATTTCTCATCTTGGCTTTTTCGGGAATCAAAACCTGCACAGACTCGAGATTGTTTTAAAATCGATTCCAGAGATGGAGTATACGTATGTCGAAATTGAAATATCTAATGAGCCGTGAGATAGTATAACGAATCGAAGAACGGGGAGATATTAGAGGCACGACCCCCGATCCGATGGAATTCGGATTTGACATTTTTACGGCTGCGATGCTTTAACGTAATTTCATAAGGAGCATTGTCTGCATTTCTCCCGTCCCTCTTCTCCTTTCTGCTTGATTTAATATTCCGAACTGATTGAATATTTAATTTCAATCACCATCGACGTTCCTAGGATACGATTCGACGTTTCATATCCTGGCCAACCTAATTTTAGTCTAACTGAATTGTTGATCACGCTATCGCACCGATGCAAAATTGATCACACTTTCCACGACACGTTACACAAATACGTTATACGAGTTACGTGCATGCGTGGAAAACGGTGACACTAAACGGAATTCGTACAATTGCAATTAATTGCTTTCCATCATCGAAAACTGTCCTGTCGAGGCAACCAGCTGGAAAACTATGTTTTACAGACATTCAATCTCATATAAAATAGAATTTATATTTTCTATATTAGCACAAAACGATTGAGACCTCACAAAGTCCTGTCTTCTACCAACCTCAGAACAGTTTGAAAACTGCAATGCGGTATCGAGATCAGGATAGCCCGCGTAGCATACTACATTTCGCTGTCAGGGTACACGGGACGACGATTCTTAGTCCGGTCCGTGTTCACGGACTTAATTTTCGGATTTTGCAGTAGAGTCTTCCGGTTCGGCGATCAGCCGTGCCGGATAATCTGTAACGAATGGCTGTACTAAATTTTGCAAAGCGGCGCGGCCGGTTCCGGCCAGGTAAGAGGGCATAACGCATAGATTAAAGGCTCGACATTAATCCGGACTGAAACAGACCGGTGCCGTTTGTCCGAATAGAATCTAATCCCCGCGCGGCTACGTGTACACACGGACGCACGCATACACGATCGTGCATTATGGCATCGTCGTCGTCGTCGTTGCTGGCAAAGCGTGCCAGAATCAGCGCGAGCTCCTTCGTTGCCGATGCCCGCCCAGTCTCTCTCTCTCTCTCTCTCTCTCTCTCAGCCCCGATACCGCTGGATCCCGATCGACGTGATAACGTCACGTACCTCGTGTTCACCGCCGTGATCGCGCATCGATCCGCCTACGGTTCGTTGTTTCGCCCGCCTAACGTTCCTCGAAACATCAAAGAGAATCTTGTGGATGTTTGATCTCGCTGACGACGGAACGGATCATGAACCGGACCGAGCGATCCGCCCCATTCGGAATGATCGACAGGGTTGCGAAATTTATCGCTAAATTGGATGCGTCGAAGAGGGTCGCATGTTTTTATTAACATCGTTTCCGGCCGCGTTAATGACACTCGAGGCAATAAATGCAGTCTGGGGCTGTTGCAGTTAAGCGAGCTAGCAGCAGCAGCAGCAGCGACGACGGTGGGGTGGTTTTTAGTTCGCCGGCGACAGATCGATGACGTCAGCGGATCCGGCTATTTTTAGCGGCGCGAATAGTCTATGCCGCGGCTGCTCGGAAGGGGACGCTGGAGGGGTTGTAAAGCTGGTGACATCCCTGGAGTGTGCTCTACTCGACTCATTCATCCTCCTGACCCAGAGAATGGAATGGAAGAGGAAGGCGAAGTGGGTGGCTCGCGTTGCCTGACGCCGACGTCGGAATGCGTGCGCACCGCCGCCGCCACGTCTTTTGTTCGCATTCAAACGATTCTTATACAGGGTGGACGATGTGTGTACAGGGTGTCGACGAAAATGGACAGTTTTCTAAAGCCCGATTCAACGGCCGAAGGACGGGAGTCAACGATAATAAGATTGCGTCCCAGGCTTCGTATCCCGGGTTTCCGAATCCGTCGGGTACACGTGCACTCGCGAAACGTTCAAGCTTCATTCCGAATGTAACGCGACGTTTTACCGGTACGGTCACCTCTTTCGATCAGCCGCTGATTGGATTCTAACAGCGAATTGTTTGTATGAAAACGGAGTTAACGTTTAATAAATGAACGAATTAGTGAGATAAGAGAATGGAAGCCGGCGGGGGGCAGTCAGATTGATGTGTTATACTCGGTTTCATTAAAGCCAGAAACAGAGTCATTTGATTAACCGCAGGATTCGATTATCCGAGCGTTACGATTAGTTCGGATAATCGAGCTCCCGCCGTGGAAAAGGATGAAACGTTTGACGAAACATCGTTCGATCAAAGAAACCATTACTGGAAATTGAACGATGCCGATAGATAAGCAAGGTCCAAAGATATATACGCCTATCTCTGTGGACGGATTCCACCGGGGGATTCGGAGCGATGTCGACAGGCATCCATGCGGATCACGGATGCGCTCCCTTTATTCAGGGAGACGCTGTACTATCATACTTTGGCATGGAATATTGCAGTACTTACGTCCGCAAAAATTGTTTATTTCATATCGGATATATATACTACATTGTAAGATAAACCCTTTGCACTCGAGAGGTGACTTACGGTCACCGTTCGTTTTAAATTTTGTTATATAGGGAAATAATTATTGCTTTTTTAACTCATTAAATTAAACTTAATTTTAAAAAATGTCGCAAGAACGAATAATAACTTTAATACATTAATTTGCATGTAAGAAATGTAGGAAACAATTTTTTTGTCGGCAAAATTCATTGAGTGCAAGGGATTAATTATATGACTTGAAACGTCTGAGAACCGAAATTAACCAGAGTGTAGCGATGGAGGTATTGATTTAATTATGAATGAGAAGGCTCGATTCACGTTTTATTCGAACAAAAGAATTTCCTTCGTTGCTAACGGCTGAGATACGATTTATCATTTCCATTTTCGCTACCGATTGTTCTGTTCCACTCCCTTTACGTTTCACCTATTCTTTTCGTGATTACTAATGAGAACGAAAAAACGAATGAAACGGGAAGGCGGAACGGGTAGAACGCGCCGGTTTACACCGCAATATTTCCACGACGACTGTTCACCGACGCGAAATCAATCCTCTTTGAGTGAACACGTGCTGGGGGTAGGGAAACGCGTGGTAATTTAGCGAATTGCACAAATTAAAGATGTTCCCGTGGGGTACACGTTTCGAAGCGATTGGAGAGGGGCGAAACGTTTCTGGCCAGTGGATGAAGTAGATTTTTACGATCGCAACGGTTGATAAAGTTAATGTCATCCCGAAGAGGAGACGGTTATTCACTGCACTTAAACCGTCATGATCAACGTTTTGTCTTACGTCTCCGACGGGGGTATGTCGCCGTCCAGGTTGCAACCGCGACGGTCATTTTGCTACCGACTATCTTCCTCGTTTCTCTACGAATTGCCTCCGAGCTAGTCTCATACGGAGCATTTGTCGTTGTTTTGTTACCATAGACTCCTGTAATAGTTGTCCCGCTCTAGAATTCCGTGCTCGTCGTTTAAAGTGTTCCCGCAGTGGTCTCGTCCGGAATCGTTGCGGCTTCTTGACCCCTCTCACAACTTTTTTCTCACCTCATCACATATGACCGATCATTAATCTCTATATAACCTCGGTGAAAAAAATTCTCGACAAAAATATCATGTTTATAACGAGATTTTAGTTGATCGATACACGGAATATACGATTTTATGCGTTCATGAAAAAGAGCATTAACGGAAACATTGTGTATGATCAACTTTGATAACCGTGATGCGAATATTCGCGGGGAACGAGGAATCGAAACATATTTTTTTTCGTTCCCGGATACCCGAAACTACCGGTTAAAAAAGAATTTTCACGTTATTTTTTGACGCAAACAATAAAAGCTGTTCCCATGATGAAGCCGCAATTTCGATGAAATAAAATCGGCGAAAAAAATGACAAAGAGAGGAAATACGGATAGATAAAATCATGCCCGGTCTCCGAGATGCGATGAATAAAAAAAAACACCGGACCCGGGGTGAATGGGTAGAACCGGTAGCCGCAAACTGCTCGATTTTTCGCGTACGGATTGTCGGCGTTTCGATTAATTGGTGTTTCAATGACGAGACCGTCGCATTGGCACCGGACACCGCGTGGAACTGGCAGGGTTTTACCGAAAATCTCGGCGATACCGACCCGTATCACAATATTATCACGGTTGATCTCTGATCCCTAGGGACAAATACCCGGGAATATTCGCCTCGCCGATAGGACCGTAGCCAGCGAGAAGAGCGTGACCGCCCGCGCTTTCAACCAGAAAGTTTCCCGTTTTACGACCAACGGCAATCCGAAAAAGGCGATAAAAAACGTATCTATTTTTTAATGGCCAAGAATTATTACAGGGGCCACGTGAATTCTTTAATACATACTTTGCCGTACTATTTAACATCGCATGAAAGCCGTCGCTTTTTTCACATGGTTATTACATGAAATAATGCAAATAATTTATCTTTTTTTTTTAACGAGTAACGATTGAGTATAGAAATGTGTAAAATGACTCGGGAAATGGCAGGGAATCGTTGAACTTTTTTTGCAAACGGGGTAAACGGCGGGTATAAAATATTTGCGTTCGGAGCGATCGATTTGAGCCATTTTCAAGGGAAACCCATTTTTCGCAGCGGTCTGTGTACGCATGGAAAACTATGCGGCTCTTTGAACCATCCACGCGGGCCGGTAAAATTCGAAACAGTTTCAGGGATCGTCAATTCCCAGCGGGCCCGCGTGCCAACGATGGCACGGGCTGCAACGATGTAGCTAAAAGCAAGCGGCGCGAACGCAGCGTGAAAATTCATCGCGCGTTTCGAGCCCCGGCACCCGGCAGCAGCAGCAGGCTGGAGCAGAAGCAGAAACTCGATTGCGCGAGTAATGAGACGCCGCGTTTCATTCCGTCACGCGAATAGATTCGTCGAACATTCCGTGGTAATCCAATAATTCGCTACGCTAGCTACGGCCGTATGGCAGAAATTGAAATTTAACCTAATCCGCGACAGGTCTAAGTGGCAATCTCACATAACACCGCGACGTTCATCGTTTCCGGCGCCGTTTCTTCGAGAAGGGTTGGCCTGATTAATAAATCATTATCGCGCGCGAGAGAGAGAGAGAAAGAGTAAATCTCGTTTCGTTCATCGGGCAGAAAATCGGGCGCAGGCGATAGTTCCTTCGTAAACGTTTGTGCAAGACGTCGTCTTTGTTCGACGGTGAGTATACCTGCGGAGGTATTAATCTTCGAGTGTACCCCGACGTCACTCATCTGCTCTTCGACAAATAAAAGAATAGAGGCATTCAAATAACTAGTCCACGACGATCTATCCCCGGTTCTTCTATTTTCTCGAGATGGAAATACGAGATGGGAGGTAGACACGGTTTGTGTGTGTACGCGCTCTTCTTCAATCACGCTGTCGGTTTTGCGCTCGTATTTATTCTGCCGTTGTCGAAACTCTGACGGGAAGCTTGATTTTCGAAAAATCCTCGAAATCACTAGTATCTCGGTTGTACAGATCGGTAAAAATTTCATCAAAATGTAAAATCGTGGCGATTCATAATTAATAAAGTCTAAGTCAGGTTGAACATCTCCAATCGATGCGTTCCTCCGAGAGCGGAATGAAAAATCTAATAAAGAAGAAGCCTGTCTTAAGGTATGGGAATGTGCCAACATCTTTCATGGACGCTGTATTTATGAGCTCGCCGCAAATCTTATCAACGCGAGGAGAGGGTGAACACGGCTGGGCTGTACAAAAGGGAAATCGATCGGCGATCGCCGGGTTTTTAGTAATTACGCGTCGGTATCGTAGGGCTAATCGGGCAATCAATTCTCCCGTGGATCGCAACAATGCGGAAGGAACGGCATCACGATCGCGAAACACTTCGGTTTACTAGGTTCATTGAATAACCGGCGGCTCGCGTGCAACGACTGCGTTGCTGCTACGGCGGCGGCGAAGCATTGTATCGAACAATGACAACGGCGCCCGCTTTTCGTTTCGCGTTCGCGCCCACTTTCTCTACTCTATTATCCCGGTGTTTAGGGCTGCTGCGGCAATTTATCTCGCCATCAGGCTATTTTCCAGCGACCGGTGTAATTTATGCGTTCTCGGGACGCCCAGGTTTAAACGGAGTACATATTATTAGGTGTTGGCGTGAACGTCGATTTCTCTCGAATATTACGCTGACAGGAAATTATGTCAGTTGCGAGAGAATACTAATTTCACTTTCTCGTAGTCGAACATCGGTAAGATGCAGTTCCGGTATTAGTTTCTCATTCGTGATAAATTATTATCACCATGAATTTCATGTATCTGTTTCTTTGACATTTCTTTCAATTTTATATTTCCGACGCACGTTCATTATCTCTACCGTCCATAATTCTCTCCGGTATCATTAACATATTCCGAATTCCTCGGCTCAAGTTAGTAAACCGACCTACCCAACGAAATTGCGTTTCATTATCTCTGCTAATTGAATTGTGCGAATATAATTAGTCTCGAATAAAACATGTCGGATTTTACACGATTTCTCATGATTCAATAGAAAATTAGATCTGATCCCATTGACTTATCTAAATCATATAAAAGTTTTTTTTAATTCGTCGGATTAATGTATTTGAATTGTCTTGTACATTATTTTGGGAGTCGGGTAATTGGATTCGGTCACTGGTGTTTGATTGTTACATCCGATGTAGGACAGTAGGAGGGCTGCTTAGACTGTACACGATGTAAATGTAAACAGCGAAAACCGCTGCGAACGTTGCTAATGTGAAGACGGCCGATTCGAATCCTAAAATATGAAAATTGGTAAGCTTATAGAAACAATGTAGAAAGAAATCTTCAACCCCAACTTGGATTGATAAAAGGATCTATCGTAAAAATATTATTTGTTCTATGCTCAGAACGTAAACTCCTTAAACTTTTTAAAGAGGATAGAGTACTACGCCAATTTCGTGCCTCCCTACGCACGAAGTTTTCAAGAGACCCTAAATACGCCTCTTCACAGTTCGATTCCCTAGTCGCTTATGGAATTTGACAAAGCCGATTAAAGCGAGCGACGAATTTCAAATTTTGTTCGACTTTTCGACTTGGCGTTTCGTCGAAAGGGCAGGGGCGGGTCTTGGGAGTTTCAGCGTGAGAATGAATCCTCGCGGTGCTTACGAAATTTTGTCAGAAAGCCGATTATATAATTGACGCCGGTGAGCCGGCTAAGAGACCCCGCGGTGAAAGATTATCGCTAAAATCCGAGTCTTAATATTTTCGGCTGAATACAAATTCCTCACTTTCTCTCTGATACGCTTCCCAGTCACATTCATCCTCCGAAGACGATTTACGATCGTCGGCTTCATCTTTGCCCTCATCTGGCGGCTTGTCTGCGCTCGGTTTCCTTTGTTCTTCTACTTCATCTCCGCTAGGTTCCTCCACAGTTTTTTCCTTTTCGGCAGCAGCTTCTTCGTCTCCCACGCCCGCTTCTAGATACGTGTATTGCCCGAATTTATATTTTTCGTTTCAGCATTTGACTCATAAAATTGTAATACTTATTTATTTTTTATTCGTCACTAATTATTTTGATGCTTGCTCATTAAAACTATATTTTCCTCCTATGAATTATTTTTTTTTCATATGTTACCATGAAAACGTAAAAATGTAAAATTTTGTTTTATGATTTCACTTTCAAAGCTTTTTAACTATTCCCCGCTTGATATGCATATGTATGTGCAAACATTTCCTCGTATCAAAAAAATGTATCAAAGGTAAAACTGTTCTCATTTAACCAGCGCCTACTATTTCGCAGTCAGGCTTCAGCGTTCCTTGTAAATATTTCTTCTTTATTTTACTACCGGTTCGCAGTGAGGAGCATAAATATTTAAAAATCTAGCCATTTGTAAATTACTCAGTTTACCTACAAGATATTACGGTGAACATAAAACATTCTTTTTTAGAATATGAATAATATAAATTTGACGGGCATATTTTAAGTTTCTTTTTTTACAAGTAAATATTACCCGTCTTCAAACCGAACTTAGGCCAACATTTAATGCATGATCCTAGGTATTGTGCATTCAAGTTTCACGAGAGAAACGTATAAATACTTATAAACTTCCCGTCTGTAACTATACAGCAGCATTATTTTAGTACCTTGCGTCTCCCCTTCGCCGTTCGTCCCATTCTCCGCCATGTCCTCGAACTAATCCAGCCCTCTGAAGTACCTCCGGGCAAGAATACACACAGGGGTGTTCTAAATTCTTTCGATGGCGTCGATCGAACCTCACGGTCCCAGCGTCATCGTAAAACAACCGAGCCAGGAAGGAAGAAACTCGCTAAACCTTTGCCGAGGCAACTTGCGCGATGTCCACGACGATCCGTTGGAAGGCAACTTTCAGCAGGCCGCTGCCGGCTCGTTCTCTTTTCCGCGGGATCGCTCAAGTGAAATCGTCAATTGGGACGTCCTTAGTTAGCGGACGAGTCGGTAAATTTACCCAGGGACTCTGCTCGGTTCAAGCTGTCGTTAAAGCACAAAAGGTTCTCTTCGTGCCTCCCTTCTCGCTCCGGGGACCGAGACGAGCACCCGCTACGGAACTTCTCCCGATGTCAACGAATTAATCTGCCTCCGGTGATTACGTGGCTAAACGAGTCCCTCTTTGAGAGCGTCGCCGCGTTTCCCTCCGGTGATTTTCTGGCCGGGCCGGCCGATGCAAATTTATGATAAGTGCGGGAACCCAGCCGAGGAAAACCGCGTTGGTTGCCCGGTGAAAGTGAAGCTTTTCGAGACCGAAGACACTGGACAGGACATAGGTGAAGAGTTAGGAGCAGACAGGAGGATAACTACACGCTGCCAGCTTAAACCAGCTGTTTGCCTAATGAAAATACCGCCCCCCTTCTTCGCGAATTGAGAAGGATAATCCCTGTTTATTCTGGCGTATCACAGGACGTCGGTACTTGTTTAATTTTTCTCTCACGTATCTCGTATTTCGATAACGAAATATTAACAAACTCCGTACTTCGTTATTCCCTAGTCTCAACAAGAACGAACTATACACTTCGTCGTAGTTTTAAATCTTGTTTTCCACCGACGACGGGTCTGTCCATAAAACAAACTCCGCCCGGTGGATTTTAATTCACGTTCAAACTTTATAATCTCCCCAAGCGTTCGGGAATATTCCCACTTGAAAATATTCCAAAAAAACAGCTCGCCTGGATGATCATTACTCACGTGAATTATTAGAGCCACCGCCGATAGATTATATGGATCTGTGTACGGTGGGCCGAATTTCCTGGCTGCTTTACGTTATCTGTTCGCTCGCGGCGCCGATAAATTTTCAACTTTCCTCGGTGTCGATCGCCTCCGCGTTATCGTTTACCGCCGCTGTCTCGACTTCCTCGGCTGCATTCGCGACTTCCTCGGTTGTTCCCTCAACTGTTTCCACGAGTTCCTCGTCCGGCTCGGTAAGCGAATCGGCTACTTCAGCCGGTTCTTCCTTAACAATTTCCTCCTGCGGTTCCGCGACGGCCGATTGGCTAACGAACTCGGGTCTGGACACTGGCGGCGGGCTCGGCGGGCTAACACTATCTTCAATAGTTTCATGCTTCTCTAGGTTGCAATTTACCATTATTACACACCTTACACGCTCGATTGTATTTCGATTAATTAATCGCCCTTCTCTCTATCTACGACATTTAATATGGACGAACCTGCGGCCTCGGCTTCTTCGCGCATCATTGCTCTTAAGTATGCAAGTTTCTTGCAATTATGCTCTTTGGTACATCCGATAATAGGCATTTTTCAATTTGTTTCTACCTGTAAAACTGATCTCGTTATACTTTGTAACAACGTAAATTACGTTCGTTTGTTGTAAGTCTCTCAGATTTTTTAATTATACACGTTTCCGATTTTTAATCATTCAAGTAATAATGGGTAACGAACTTTAAACTTCCAGTTCGTGTAGATAATAGCCTACTTTTCTCAGTGAGATGAAGAAACGTAGGGTCTTTGTTTCAGCTTAATGAAAAAAGACTATGTCCGTGACCCAGAAGTTTTCTTTAGGGAAGATCAAAAGATCAACGAGCGTCCCTCTTTGTTTAACAGTATTTGCTTCTGCTGTCCTTTCTGTCTTCCTTGAGCGGTGGTTTCCTTGTGTCGTCGGTGTATTTGCAACGTCCCTCGCAAGCGGGTATCCGAAGCTTATCAATCGGCTGGTGTTAAATTAGAAGAATCACATCTCATCATTACGGGTCTAACTTAATTCTATCAGATTTATTAAGAAAGATTTGAAATCGTCTACGAGGCTAAGATTTCTATGGATTATTCGTCGTATTAATTGCAAAGTTGTAACTACTCAATCTACATTTCAACAATTATTCCCTATGTATTATTCAAGGAGTTCGAAATTGAAACTGTTGTGTCATACGACTTCGTGTAGTGCCTCGAGACAAGTTTTACCGTGGAACTCGGGGTTCAAGTATAATGGAAACAAGAATACGGTACTTGGTATGTATAAATTCAATTTCGTTTACAAAGGAGTCGGTTTTAGCGTGCGTTGTACTGCGGAACTTGGGACGATTTCGATCGAAGGCGTGCACAACAATTTTCGGAACTTTCCGAATTATTTAGAGCTTATTGCCGCAGAAGGAAGTTCTTGATAGACCCCGGTATTTATTGAATTACCCCGGGTATCGAGCGCCGTTCCGAATATTCCGCACGCCGCAGTTCATGGAACTCACTTCTGTTTCATAATCGAAATTCCATTGCGTGCCTTACGTTTTTACTTTGACTAATCACGAGCGCGCGGTCCGACTCGAAACGTGAAATTGCGCGCATCGCTAGAATTGTACGTATCCGAGGATCAGCGGGATACGCGTATATCAGTGGAAACGAGATTAGACCATTTTCGTAATTAGCGTTCAGACGTGATGCTCCGAGGAACAGAGCGTTCACCTATTTTTTAATAGCGGAATTGCTAATGTATCCTACCTCGCACTCCCCCCTCCCCCTCCCGCGCGCCCTACATTTTAGCGAAATCGTTTCTCTTCATTTTTCGAAAACTAAGATTTTTATGTCATAACTTTCTGCTTCTCCTCCGCGTAGGATATCTCAAAGGAAGTGCTTTTAAAGAGAAAATGGGAGGGAATGTAACGTAAGGGGATTGCTTTCCGTTAGGTTTTATTTAGAAACTAATGTAGCGGAGGAGGTTTTCGTTTATTTTTAGTATCTTGTTCAAGGATATTTTCGTGGTATCTTAATGGAACGTTACATATCCGATAGTCAGAACCCTTTACAACGGAACAATTGCACATTATTTTGCCCCGAAAACTGTTGATTTGCAACATTTCAAACTGTGAAGTGTTTATTGGGGTATAAAATATTGAAAATCAACATGCTGATTCTGGAGTTTCAATTAATCCGAATTAAATGACCAGTTTTTAATTAACGAACTCCAGGGAATATCGGTCTTTTGTTAAATTATTTTCGTCGTGAATTGAGCAACATCCGTTTAACAGAGGAATTCAATGCAGCGTCAAAACTTTTCCAAATCTACAAAAGGTACGTGAATTTACAGACGATTCGTTCTATAAAAGTTAACGTTTAATTTCCGCCGTTAAATTCGGTTAAGTCTTAAGTTCCCCGGCTTCTAAAATATCACAGTTAATAATCCTAACTTTAACCTCATTATGATTTCATTCGCCGCTTCGTAATTTCGTGTGGCAAAGTAATAAACCATTTTTAGCTGGAAGCCCGATGTTAACACGAGAGATTGACAAAGGGCCGAGGACGTTAAAAAAAGTTCACCGAATAATTAACAGCGTTTGACGTTTCGTCGCGGCAGGAAGAGATTAATGATTCGATTGTTACGTACAATCAATGTCGTATCTGCCGGGTTGACGCAGTTGGGATCGCAATCGTATACATTCGGCATAAATTTGGTATTGGCTTCAGGACTCACGTCACTCGAATTCGCTGCTGTTTCCTTTCCCTGATCGTTCTGGTTGCTCATTTCATGAACGCGATTCTTCGCGCCCCGAATTTTTATGCGTTAGACATCTCAGCAGCCCTCGTCGCTCTCTCCACCTTACCAAGGAAATATGAGAATCTCGAGTTCTCTTCTCGAGGTAATGTACTTCCAAAAAATATTACACCACTATAGAAGATTTATATATAGCGCGACTTTTTTTGCATTGGTAGCTTCCAATAGCTTGTATGAAGAAATTAAAACTACATTGCCTGAGGAAGTAATTTTGCTTCTTAGCACCAGATTGCCTAAGGAAGTCGTTTTGACTGTTTGTCAGTTTCAATTAGAAAAAAAATTATGTACGTAATGATATAATTTCTTAAAAATTTCTTTTTATTGTTAATATTTACTAATAACCTGTTTTATAACTGTAAATAATATACAAAAATATTAAAAATTAATTTTAAATGAATTTCTTTACACATTTGTTAATCTTTCACCAAGAAGTCAATTTGACTGCTTTTGGGCAATATAGGAATATACTAAGTTTCAGTCTTTCTGGTGTTAAATTAACATAAATGAGATACTAATTATATTCGGTTAATAGAACAAATTCGAATTTCGACTATTCCGCAAAACTATAGCTATTGAATTATATAGTATTATCCCAAAAATAAAAAATGTAATTCCTTGTTCTGGGTTGAAATAAAAATTAAATTTACACGTAGCAATCAGTTTACTTACTAGGGAAACTCTATTTGCTCTTCGACTGCTGAATGTTTATTGTTCCAACGGTCTGCACGCGAAACTTGAATAATTTTGAATAGCCAAACAGAATTTTGTAAAGTTACACTACGAAACGTGAATTCTTTTCCCGAAAATGTTTGTAGCTGGCGAGTCACGCCATGTTTTATCTGTTATCCCGTTTGATAACACGTTCATCTTTTGTTCGGCGACAAAAAGCTGGATTCATACGTTTTCCTGTACACATTTTTTTTTACGATCTTAATTTTTTAATTAATCAATATTGAATATATTAATTTTCTAAATATCCTGATATATTATCTTTTTATAGCTACTGATAATAAGATTGACGATCTCATATTTTTTAATCTGACGCAGTAAAATCACTCGGAAATATGATACGGATTTTTACGAAGCTCGCTGAACGTCGCACTGTTAATTACCAATAATTCCAGTCCGTTGATAATAAAAATGTTTCGATTACATTATACCTACGGATTTCCTCTCGCGCGCGACGTTCATCGGGATTCTTTCACTGATTTTTGTAAAACCGAAATGTTTTGCCCGGCTGCCGGACGATAATCGATGAACTCCGGCTGGATACAAATGTAATTGCGCCCGTTGTTAATTACATTCGAGGTAATTACGTTCATCGTTAACGAGCGCGTACCTGCGCTTCCGGTTGTAGTTTCGAAAAAGCTTTCTGGGAAAGCCGGTAGCCGGCGGGAAAATAGCGCGGGAGTGAAGTACATAGAGTCAACGGACGGAGGAACGGCGAACAGGACGCTGAACAATGTTTTTGCGATACCGCGAGATAATATTTTTGTTAACTCGTTAACGAGGTTAGCCTCTCGCAGCGAACGTTCCTGTTTCAGGCTGCTTGGTTTGCCTGATAAGAAATTTCCCACGGGCTACAGGAACAACGATCCTTGTCAATTTCTTCTTAGAAAAAATAAGACGAACATTGCAACGTGTTTCATAATAGTTCTACGAATACAATTAATCATCAATCATTATACAATTGCATTCGAGAGATGAAATAATTATTGCCTTATATATTATTCATTAGATTTAATTTAATCACTATAAAATATTTAACAACAATAATTTAACCCTTTACACCCGAGGGAATTCCCTGCAAATATTTAATGAATTTCCCTATTTATTTGATATTATACGGAACTACTGTCAAATTTTATACCCGACATTTCTTATACGTATATGAATTTTACAGCAATTGAATTTAATTAAATTAATTATCTATATTTGATTTTATTATCGAATGCATAGGGTTAATTAAGAAATGTTCTTTTTCGAAATAAAATTTCGTCAATCAATGTCAATCAATAATGAAAGCGACAGAGATACCTGCACTTATTATAACTATTTCCTTGGAATCAAGAATTATCTCGAGCTTAGTGAGGACTAATAACCGTTAGCGGAAACCGTAAATTAAGATGTCAAGTGGCTGCGAGGATTGCGAAATCGAGACTAGGTACGCATTAACGCGTGCCTGTAAACGATAATCCGTTGGAAATAGAACGCTCGACATAATTTCGGCCTGTCGCTGCTTGAACAACCTATACAAGCGGCGGTGGTGTAAGTAGTTTCCACGGTAACTTCCCGATGCACGCTACCGTTTTCGAACCGTTACCGGAAACGACATAACCAACAGCCCTGAGGCACACGCGTATTTGCCCTCCTGTCGGCCAAACCCTGTACGTCGAGGGTCTGCCCCTTGTGCGCCGAGCACAATCCTATGTCCCACGTTTCCGTGCCCCCGCGTCAATGAACGATTGATCAACGCGGCAAACTGAGATCAATGCGTTTCACTCGGCTACGTGACCTTCGACTTCAGTTTGATTAAATTGCACTCGCCTCTCCCCGGATCAAATCGTTTATACTAAAAACTATATTTAGTTAGCGTGGTCTTATCCCGAAGCGGATAAAAAAAGCTGGAATTCTGGAAGCTTTCCGAAAATAGGAGCTGTGGCGCTCATAGAATTTTTGTTATCGGGCAGCGGCGACCCTTCGTTGATAACGTGTGAAAATTTTACTCGTTTCCGACGCATAAAACCGAATTGAACGAAAAATGAGTTTTGAACCGAGGACGGTTGGTTAATGGATGTAACTACTTTTTCGACGCAAAAACGAGTTACAGGGGCCGAAGCATTTTCTGCTATTTACCGCTGCGGTACATGCTGTTTTTTATTAGTCGACGACAACTAGAAATTCTTGTTTCGCAGATGCGAACAGCGATTCTGTAACTTCGCGTAAAATATTTCGTCGACGAACGTAGTAGCTAGAGTGTGTAGAAATATATGTTTAGATGGATAGTTTTAATTTATTCTTTCAACGAGTTATATGCCATTTTTGTCACTCTGTTTTCTTGTTTCCCACGCGTAAGTGAACTCGAGGGCTGGGCAAATGTTTTCCAGTGTGGAGTGTAGGACAGTGTTCTTATCGAGGGAACATGGGAAAAGTTTCGTTTTCGGATGGATTCTGCTCGAATGAATTTAAGTTGTTGGAAAAACAGTTCTTGCCCGTAGGCAGCTGTGTCCTTAACTTTAGTTTCCGTTTAAATACACCAGCGCAAACACTATGCCAGAAAAGTGCATCTTTCCGTTACGCTGCACCTCAAACCTCCAATCCTGTGAATTGATAAACAGCGATTCAAAAAATTTTGTGACTCCGCTCGAAATTCATAATTAAATTCGGTAATAGGTATGCTGAAATTTGACAATTGTATTTCCTACATTATTGAAATTTGAACAATTATATCTGCCCGCAATCGATCGGGTTAATTGTAATTAGTTATCCGTATTTGAATTTCCTGATTCAATATTAACGATTATTATATATAGATTAATAAGGAATTATATAAAAAGGAGATTGATGGCTGCTCTGGCAAAAAGTTATTCTGAAAAGTAGATAGGTTCTTTACTAGGTATTTACAACTACATTTCGCGGGGATAGATACGTAAAAGTGAGCTACCTGTATCTTGATAAAAATTGGACACATCACATCTTGCCATCTGACAACAGACATGTACTTCAAAAGCCCTGGAATTGAGATAGACTATATATCACTATCCCGATAGCAAAATACGAGATCGACTACGATATGTGACGTACAGTGTTTTTCCTATGTTTCACGAAATGAAATAAAACGAAAACTATCGTACACGCGAATATAACGGTCGCGTGTGCAAAAATCTATTTGATAAACAAAAATAAAAAGGATAAAAGATTTAATATTTTCCGAGTTTATCAATCATGTGGTATGAATTAACAAATTACTATACCGACGCCGAGAATTTATTACTCGATAAATGTAAAATTAATGTTTGAAAAGATAAATGATCACGATGATAAATTACAGGTGTGTCACGATTGTCCCACCTGTGATTTTGTTCCTTAAGGATAATTAATTGAAAACGTTACGCTCTATTTTGAACAGGCTCTTAATTTATAATATCCGCTTATTAAAAAAAGATGGATGAAAATTTTAACCCGTGAAAATGTGTACCGAGCATTATCAACAGAAAAAATAGAAAGCACTATCTGTTTTTTTATGACCGTTAGCAACTTGCATGCTTTCATACGAGCAAACAATTGCTCTTATTACAATTGCTCTTAATTCATGTTTTAATACAGTTGAATATAATAAGCGAAATTAATATTAGCTTGTATACGGTTATAACCTTATATTGTGGTTTGCTAAGGAACGCTTAATTGCTTGTAGCAACAGTTTAACAGCGGCTGTATACGGCTCATTTGGTTTATTCCTGTCTTGCAAGAGATTTCATGCTTGCAAAATATCTTTCATATGTAAGATAGAGAATAGAGACTTTATTTAAGACAATTTAATAAATATTATTAGCAAGATGCAATTCAATATTTTCAAATATCTTCGTATTATTATATCATTACACGATGATCGAACAAATTTTAAAAAAAGTACATTGTCAGAGGAAGTGTCTCACATTTTATATGAATTTTGAAATATACTTTCTGCTCCTGAGAGTACGAGCCGGTCTTCTACGAAATTCGTTGCTCTCGTAGGAGGCGGCCATGTAATAATTACGTCGGTTGCAGAGAAAATTACGTTCCGAAGTGAAATAGCCAACCCGGTGCTAATATCGTAATACGGTAGTGCATAATTAATGAAATTAATATTGGCCTAACCAAGGCCAGCCAGCTGCCGTATTGTGGTATACCGCGGCTGAACGTGAACCACGGGTCAACGAAAGGATCGAAGTTACTCTTTCCGGTTATAATTTTGTCCAAACGATTCCACAATGTCAACGTTCCTCATCCATTAAATTTGCCAAATATCAAGTGTATTTTTTTATCGTTTCTCGCAATAGAATTATAGATAAACGATTGCATAGCGATCTCGTAATTTCTGACAAATTCGTGGCAGCGAAATGATTTTCTTCTTAACCCAATTCCTCTCAGCCAAAAGCAGATGCATATACAATTTGGCTCTAGCCAAAGACATAACGAATCCAATTTACGAAGAAGGAATGAATCCGGTTGAACGAGTTCGAGATTCGACTCGTCTTTAACAGGCTGGCCTCAGATTCTACCGTTCGATCCGGTAACGAGCAAAACGTTCGAACTAGTTTACAAGTAAATTACTCGCGGACGGGCGAGCGGATAGGGATAAGGCTGTTCAGACGATGTTCGGGGACTTTAAGACATAATAGCGGTAACGTAGGCATGCCTACAATTAAACCGAGGACCAACCCTATGGCTGTCTTGGGAGGTTAATTCTTGGTCTTGTCCACGGCTACTCCTACACAGATGTCTCCATGCTATAATCACAGGACTTCGTGTTCTCTTAGCTACCCGAACAATACCATCTCTCTACGATATGCTAATTACGTTCTTGAGAAAACGTGTACCGACCAGTAAAATACACAAACCGCATAAACTCATACGAGATGAAAAATACACTTAAGGAAATATATCATGCAGCAACCCTTAGCGGACGGCGATTTGTGAGGTTGTGAGTTGACGGGTGAGGTAGTAGGACGAAGCGTTTTTTGCGAGCACGTTGAGTCACTTACATAATACAATAAAATGATCTTACATATAAATTGTATCTTATAAAAACATTATAGTTCGATTGTTTATCTATATTTACGTCTTTAAAATTATATCTTTACAAGAATCTGTAGTTTCGTGTGATACTTTATAAATTCGCTTTTACTAGAGCTGAATTCATTTGGGAAATTCATTTTTTTAGGGGTTCACACGAAGTCGCGTTAAACAAACTCTTCTGATGCTTTTGCCACACTCGCTAAATCTCAACTGATGTTGGGACCATTGTCAGAGCAACACTCTTAGAAGAACCTTTCATTATCTTATCTCTGTTATGATGTGTCATTTCACACATATAAAAGACTATCAACAGCTAAAGAATCTTCTGAAGAACCAGAGTGCAATCCTATCGGTTGGTGATAATGAAATCTGACAAATATACCACTAGCCCTGCCGCGTGAAACACCTTCGCGACTAAGAGTCGCCTCTAGTCCGTTACGGGTTAACCCTTTGCATTCGAAAAACTTTTCTCTAAATATTTCCCTATTTATTTTATATATAATTATTATATATTATATGAAACTACTGGCAATTTTTATATTTGACAATTTTTAAATATATATGAATTATATAGTAATTAAATTGAATTAAATTAATTACACATGTTTCATTCTTATAAAGCAGGAGTCTTATCGATTGCAAAGGGTTAATACTAATATAATAGGAGGTACAGGTTTTTTCAGCGATATCTATGGACGTATAAGGGTCGGAATGTTGTATTTGATGCAGAATGGGCGAAAAGTTCAAAAGCCGTGGAGTATCAACTGCTCAACCGTTCTCTTTCATTACACAGGCTTTTCTATCGCGGACACTGTTACTCAGGCCAGGTAAATGCGTTTCGCAGCTGGAATTATTGTAACTCTACACTTTGACTTCTGAATCGCGAGCATCGAGTCGCATTATAACTGACGAACTAACTTCTAATTGCATCCCCGCAGTTGTAACGGCGAACTAAATTTTAACTGGGAATTGTGATTAACTTGCAATTTGCATTACTGTTCTCCGGGTGGACACCGCGGAATTGAAACTAATCGCGCTCCGTTGGATCATCTTAAAATATGTAAAAACCTGGCTCAGAAATTATTTTCTCCACCGAAATAATAATTGTTTCCGCAACAGTTGTTCGACGTTTGAAACAACAACGCGAATTAAAAAAAGAACAAAAAAAGAGATGTTTACCGGGAGAGGCGGATAAATCAGCCGCGTTCAGGGAAAATTACAGGTAACAGAAAATTAAGAGGGCAGTGGGCGGGCTCATTGAAAGTAAAATCGCGGGCATCGAGAGTTACCGGGGATTCAAGAGCGCCGGCAGAAAATGAAATTTTATATCCCATCAGCGTCGCCCCGGCGAGAGGAGTCAGTCCCGAAAGAAATTTGTAGAACGGGGAATCCACCCATTAAGGACTCGCGCCGCTACGCTCCCTTCGAATTTCGCAAAATTACTTATACAATATTAACTCGTTTGCGGTCCGGTAAGCCCAGTTGCAAATAAAGCTGACGGTTCCGGCTGAATTTGGAACAACTTTCGATGCGGTGCAGGATTGGAATTGAAAGCATCGAGTTTCGAAACGCACGCGCTGGCGAAAATTGTTCAAACTTTTCAATGTTTAATAATGTTTTGTAATACATTTCGTTTTAGTTTTATGCATCTACGTGAACTTTAATTTGCTACAACATGTTTTACACATTTACTGTATTTAACTTCACGTTGCGACAGAAAAAAATTATTTGCGATTGTTCGATGTACTATTAAGAGATTTATGAAGATTTTAATTGAACCGGCGTAAATCGCGTTCTTCGATGTTTGGAAGAAGGTATAAAGAGAGCGTGATTACGATAAATTACGTTGTTTTCGCATTCTCCAGTCTGAAGCGCAGCCTAATAAGTTCTTGCCGAGGAAGAAAAAGGTCGGGCAATCTGTATTTCCTAATGATCATAGCCTCGGATCATCCGGCTATACCGTTGCGTAAAACCACGCTCATTTTTGTTTGTCGTCGCCGTAGCGTCGACCACATTATTAACAGTACATACCACGCCCCGGTTTTTCTATGTCTTTTTTTATCGGTACGCTGATACTATTGATGGTTCGCGATTTGACCGTTCCTGTTCGCTCTGATACCGTTAGTAAAAGAATTCTATAAATGTTTACCGCGAACTTATAACGTGGTATACTGAAATCGCGTACGTCCGCTCTAACGTCGAACCTTTCGATTCGACCGGGTCCCCTGTAGCGCGTGAAATAACCCGGTCTACGCGTTGATACAAACGACGGAAGTGTAGTTTGCAAATTTCATTCGGTCGCTGGTAACCATTCCGTGCAATCAGGCTCGCGAAACCCGATCCGATCCTCCGGAGGACGAGAGCGCGTTACCAGAGAGCAACTGATGCTGGTCAAGTTTTATGGCCAAATACCGCGGCCTGCCTGCAGTCGCATTAACGCGAGTTGTTCTTTCTGACCGTCGCGTTAACCGTTATAAATTCCGGCGAACAAATGCGCACGTCCGCATAATTACCATATTAAACGTTCCGATGTAAATTATAATCGCTGTTTATTTTATACCCCGCTGTATTTTTAATTCTCTATTATATAAGGATTTATCGAGAACTATATTACTTCGCAGCGCGCGATATCCGCTGTTAAATTCAAAACAATTATTCCATTCCCGGGGATGAATACCACGTTCGAAATTATCGTCTCCGCTAACCGCGTTACCGTATCTCGAACGAAAATATACACATTAATTCGCTGATACCGCGGTGTATGTAGATTTGAAAGTGCGGTTTCGCTTCAATCGAGCCGAGCACGTCGGGATCGTTTCCTCCTAGTTTTCGTTCAAAACACACGGACGCGACAGGAACGGGAGCGAGACGCGACCGGGGCCGTGGGTAGGTAGGTAGGTAGGTAGGTAGCCGCGGAAGGAAATACTCGAATGCGGCAAAACTGCGGCGGCCGGATTAAAACGAGCCGCGTGGCTAAATGATGCGCCCGCTTCACCGGCCACGTTAATTGAATGTAAAATTATTTGTAGTCCGACCCACGATCGCATTAGCCCGGCCACGGGGAGTAGAACGGGGTGGGGGGAACTATCGGAAAATTTCCTCGGGGCTCGTTATCACCCCTATTCGACGATTCTAATTGGGGGAACGTGAAATGTTTAGGGCCGTTGCCGCTCCCGCTCGGTTCGCTTTTTCGACGCCTCGCGCGATGCAAATACGATCGCGGACGATGTTCGCAATTTGAAACGGGCGAACGTCGGATATTATTATTGGATTGCGTTCGCAATTTCCTTCGCGCTGTTTACAACCTACCCCAAGATTATGGTGTCGCGAATTTTTCGAGGATAGAACGTTAGTTTATACGCGAATTTAACACTAAACCTGCCACGGTCAAATGACTTCTTAAATTCGTCAATAAAAATAAAGCACGAATGGTTTTATCATATTGATAAAATTGTAACTATAACTTAATTTGATGTCAAACTAAAATATGAATGCCAATATTGAATAGCATTCAAATGTAGAAAATGTCAATGTAGTATACTTGTCTGTAAAATCTGACGGTAGGTTTAGTGTTAACGCTATTTCTACCATGAGATGTCAAAAGACATCTTCCAAATTTTGACTGAACATCATTCACTAAGTTTAATCATTTCTCCAGAATTAATTTTTTGACTTTTCTTGTAATAGTTATTAAATTAATTCAGCGATATCATTTTCTTTCAACTGATCCTGGATTTAAAAATGTGTAT
>SHCU01000183.1:58891-71496 GCA_004307685.1 Ceratina australensis | reverse complement strand
ATCGTATATTACTCGTATACCTAAAATTAATACATCCGGAATTCAATTTTCATTTTTCTGTCTTTTTTTTTTCTTTGGGCTAACACTTCTAAATGAAATATGAAATTTGCCATTCTTTATGAATGGACATGAATACTATACGTTATTACTACAACATTTTATTGAGAGTGAAATAAGTTAGCAACGTTGATGGAGGTTAATTGATCTGAGCATTAACAAAAGCTGGCACCGAAGGTTAAGCTGTAGAACGTAGCGAAGAGGGATGATACTTGACTTGACCTTTTCTTTTTTAAGTGCTCAGTGCTCGTCGTTAGCACAATGCCTCTTGACCCACGAACTGCCTATCGATAAACTGCATGCAAGCGATGATTACATTCCTCCTATTCTACTTTCGTTATACAAGACTTCGAGAATAGGCAAGTGTATTAGCAACGGCGAAAATCAATCAATCGCTCGGGGCCAGTCTCAACTATAAATGACGTTACAGCACTTGTTGCGCGATCTTGATCAGTGCTTCGTCCACGCCTAACATCAGGACAATGACCGCATTGTTTACATAATAATCTCATTGAAAAATTCATAAACAGTTATTTCTATTCATTTATGAAGCAGCAATTTTCTCTAAAAACAGTATGTTTCGTATATGATTATTTTACGAAGCTTTTTACGTTCACGAGGAAACGCGTGCCTCTATTTTCTTCATATTTCCTTTTAGCTCCCTTTTCCCTATTCTTTTTATCGTATTCCTTAACTGTCGCATTTTGTAGCTCACGTTCTGCTTGACGCGGATCGATCCAGCGGATACATTCGGAGTTTCACGGCGTGGATCCCTATAGGGTATCGTTAAATCCACGTGGATCGTTAAATTTTCACCTCCTCGCGAGCGGACGCGCCGCGGCATAACGAACCAGATCGATCTTTTCCGATTTAGCGCGGCGTCCCTTGCTCCTCGAATGAGCAGTCGTTGAACCTGTTAAGGAGAACATTCCGCGACGGGGTAACGACTTTGCAGAGCGAGAAAAATTTAGAGTCCATTTAGATGCGGCGCGGTACGCGTCGAGCGAAGAGAAAAAAAAGAAAAAAGAAAAAAAGAATTAAATTGCTGGAAGCAAGAAACAGCGCCGGGGCGTTACTTTTATAGAGGATCTCAGAACGCGCGATATTAATAAATTTTTAGCTGCAGCCAGCCCTCGGAAGTCGTATATTTTTATGCGAGAGTTTATGTAGCTACGTGAAAGGATGATTCAATGAATTTTGTACAATTACATGAAACGTCGATATTAACGATAATTTGCATCCTAACGACGATTCGTCTCGCCGCGATCGCCGAGTACATACACAGCGAAATAAACTATGAAATGGCAAGAAGATCTTTCTTTTTGTAGCGCACCGGTAGGAATGTATAAGAACAGCGGGCATAAAGTATTCTATGAAAAGAGTTCGAATACTTTATCGCGAGTCAGCCTGCGCGGCGTAAAAGTTTTCCGCTGTAAGTCCTCAAATACCTTCGCGAGTCGGTGCACTCTTTTATACATATTTGCTTACGAGATTCCCATTCGAGCAGTCGCCTCTATGAAACTGTAACTTTGTATTCAAAGATGAAACTCCGTACTATGCGTTGCCGCGCCGCGTGTAAGTACGTGCAGGGGGTGCAAGGTCGCGTTTCCTCGGGCAAAGCTCCCTTGAAATAGGCTAAACTTCCACTTTTACGATCCACCCCCCTCCCCCCAGCCCCGGTCCCGCGACGGCACCCGACGCCACGCGTTCGACGAATAGAACAGCTGACGCATCTCGCCGCGGCGAGAATCGTTACCAAGGTATTATGATTCAATTAAGCCCGGGGAAACTGGAGGACCAGTGGCTTCGACTAAAGTTAGGGCCGAGCGGTAGATAAGAAAGCGGGGACCGGCACCGATAATGAGAGTTGCCGCCAACCCCGTCGCCGTCGCCTCGCAAACCACGTTAAAAGTGGACGAGGACGCTCTTCCGGGGGCGTTAGAAAAAAAAGAACCGTTTGATGCTTGTAAGATGGATAGTGCTCGATAAACGCGAAGTGTCCAATTAGCACCGGTTCAAGGGTCAATCGTGGTAAAGTTAGACGCCAGTCGGATCGAAGCAGTCAAGAGTTCTAGTTGAAAAAAAATATATATATTCTTTCCTCGATGAGGAAAAATCTCTTTCGATATTTTCATTCCCTTGGATTTATTGAAATAAATTTCTTTTTTCAAATACTTTACTTGACTCACGCGACGAGTCTGGCTTAACGCTTTGCACTCCGTTGTCGCCGCTACGGCGACATGATAAAATGAATAAATAACTCCGTAGCTGCGTGGGGTCACTTTGTAGTTTATGCATACAGCAAGAGGTTTTTCAGCCCAAGCTTAATGCTTCATTATTTTATTATTGCTTATATATATGCTTCGTTAACTTCGTTATTTATATTTGTTAAAAGATCTTGTGAAAAATTGTCCAAGGGTTAATAATATTTTTTATCTGGACGTCATATCCGTCTTGTTGGAACGGGGTGCCCGATATCGACAAATGGACGTACAAACGCGTCGAGTTCTATACGCGGCCGCAAGTGTATCCATCCCCTTAACCACAGTTCGCTGGTCAATTGACCAACGGATTTCGATCCGTAACGGAGTAATTCGTAGCGAGACACGGGCTTCACAGGCGTTCATTCGCTAGAATCGCATATACTCGCTCGGCCAGGCCATTGATACAAATTCGTTATCACCGGTATCGTGCGTTCGACAGTTATGAGCCGGTCCGCGCGTAAACAAGACATGTTTCGATTCTCTCGACGGGCGTTTCAACCTTATTGCGTCGCCGGTGCTCGTGACACCTCGCGCTATTTTAGAATAAAAGATAATCCGTTTTTATACGATGTATTTCACTGAAATTATTATCTGGCTATTTTACGCGTGTCGTGTATTATTAAACGCATCAAATTCAGAAACTTATTTCGGTTATTTGTGATTCTGTACGAGGTGAGGGGGGCGAACGTTACTTCCCGTCTGATGAACGTGAATTTCGAAATGAAAGTAATATTTCATACGGATCACTCTGATCAAATAGCGATTTTCGAATAAAACTTTATTCCCTTAATATAATTTGTTCGAGAGAACGAACGATCCAATCAGAAACGGGGGAAAAATGTATGGATATAAATGAAAATGGTGTATTCTTTGAATTTGCACGGTCCATTTGGTTCGCGTGGATTATGCGGTAAATAGGTGAGGCAGAATTATTCCCGTGGGACGTATCACGGAAAACGAACCCGCGAGTGTAATTTCCGGGTGTTATCTCGGCCCCCAAACATGGTCAGCGCAAACGGTATTAGAATTTTACGATATTCCCGGTAATCAAGTCGTAAGCGTCTAATTTATTTACTCCTTACTCCGTGCTCCTTGGTTGCAAAAATTTTAATTAACTCATACTCGAATGTAACCTCGTCTCGACTCTTTATAAGGTAGTCTTCATTTAATTTGAAAGCTTGGTAGAATTTCGCTGGCTCCTCAGGGTAAGTAGAGCACAACAATGGCAGCGTGGAAGTCTGACTGCCGGTGATATCTCGAAGCTGAAGCGAGTTAAAAATGACGCCGCAAGGTCTGAACGGATTAAAACCGTATGTGAAACGAGCGTGAAAATGAATGCGCGTCGCTGCGTGATCTGATTTTATCCGCGTTGCCAGAATAGCCTGAAGCGTTATGATTTACACGCTTCTCGTTACTTCTAAGACAGTGTTATTAATAGAGATTTCTGACGCGAGAGGAATCGGCTTGTCAATCATTATTTGCGAACGCGAACCTAGAAATAGCTGTTCCATTGATAACTCAGTAAACTCTCGATTTTGATGGTTCATTTTTAACAGAATGTTACGTCGTGTACTTACAATAGGAGAAACGAGCGGACGTATACCGTGAGAGAACACGCATGAAAATCTACAAATTTATATCGTTAGGAAGAAGATAATAGTACAGAAATAATGAAATGTTGTTCATTAACATTTAACAGCGAAACGTAATAACTGAAAATCAATAACTGTCCGTTTTCAAATGATAAAATTGAATAGGTGTGATACTAAACGGCAACGGGATGAATGTAAAATATTATTCATTGTTAGCTCGTACAATACTTGCAGCGACGCACATTGTTATCAGACGTCAGATTACCAGGGTGGAATATTGAAATGAAAATCACGAGTTTAAAGTAAATTACTGTAGCCAAATAAAGGAACGTAAAGTTTGTACAGAATTTTCGAATAAAGTGCATGTTGAAATAAGGTCGAAGAGTTTTATTCTTATTAATTAATTCTCTCGCTGTACGGAAGATTTTCTTATTAAGCTGAATGAAATATTTAACAATTTCCTTTAGGAATAATAGATCAGGTTAAAAGACCTGTAACCGTAGTGATAAATTTTCCTTTAAGAAAAATAAAGTGGATAAAACATGCCGCACACAAAATAGACGGAAAACAGGAAGATTCATGAAGGATATCCGTTAATCCTTTACTTTATCTTCTTTCTCTTAAATCCGCCTTTTAGCTTCAATAAAGTAACGGCATTACAAATGCTACCAATGGATCCTACGACGGAGCCATTAATTCAAAATTACCCGGGAAATTGTTTCCCTCATTCACTTACGATTCGGATCGTGGCAGCAAAAGAATTAACAAGTTAACCTCGGCAGAAAATCAATTTGACAAATACTTGCGTTGCGCGTTTCGTTGAGATTAATTTTCAAAAGATATCCGAGGGTGCTCTTGGGTGCGCGGGAACGTGTTGAGATGAAACGAAGCGAGGGACAAGTCATAGTTCGCCGGGGACGTTAATCGATCACCGAAACTCATTCGATCGTGGATAGAGGGTAGCAGAACAGGAGAATTACGAACGTCGTCCGCTCGAGTGATTAAGGGAAGTTTCAAGCTCGCGTTAATCACGCGTGCACATGATCGCGCAATCCTATTCGGAGGCGCGACCACCCGTTTAACATTTCATAGATCCTCTTCGGGAACCCTTTATGCTAGTTTCCTATCTTAGAATCCAACCTCCACCTTTCGCCCGGGCCCCTGTACAAAGAACGATCCGCTCGATCCACCGATTACATTAACGCGAACAAACAGCCAGTCAATAAGAGACACCGTGTCACGCTATCGCATCGGTGTGAAAGGTTCAAAGCCGGTTCATTAATCTTCCACTGTTTCATCTATGTTTCCTTGCAACAATATATTCCCCCATCGTTTAATTATGACGTGATCGCACATTCACGTCTAATGCAGACCGAGAAGCTTTCTGTTTACCCGAAGTAAATATACATAATTCGACACTATGATATTTGTAAATAATTAAAAAATGGAACGAGTATATATGAAATCAATTTTTCAGTCGTATTCCACTTATGCATTCGTTGTAACCGGTATTTGCTTCCGAAGGATTTCCCTATAGTCCGAAGGTACTATGAAGCTTGATAAAATTCTCGCGTCTTCTTCTAACGGCGTTACATATTTTTCAGCCCCTTTCGTCTACGGTTCGACGAGGCGCGTCTTCGAAGCTGCTGCGTGTTAATGCAGCTTCGCCGGCGTCACTTCGTTAGCATTAAATCGAATTGACACGCAGCAGGTGTCTATTTGACGACAAAAGCTTTGAGCAATTTCCACGGGGGATCGGTAAGTGAAGCTTATATAAAGCGCGGGCTATCTCCGGGCTCGGCATACAGATTCTCCTCCGGGCTACGCTCGCTAAAGATTGTACAAGGAAATCGGTTTTGCTAATATTTTATTATCCGTTGATAAATTCCACGATAATCGAAGGGACTTCGTGGGAAAAGGTACGCCTGTTTACGTATATCTATTCTAATAGTTTTACAAAGTTCTACCGACTTTTTCTCCGAATATAAACAGGTGAATTGAATCGGCAAACGCACCTCGAGAATAACGAAATTGTAACATACATTTTATTTATACCGGCTATTCAATTTTTCGTTTAATTTAAGTTCGTTGCGCGGAAGTCGCGGTAAATACACAACTTTTAACGAAACTTACGTCTGACGTAGATTTTTCGTAAATGCTCGACGCGTACATTTTGCTGGCCACGTTGGTCAAACAACTCTTACGGGCACAGCGTACCGCGAAATACCACGGGTACTATTTAGTTTATTAAAATGGTTCGGAACCCGTTTCGCAGCAAAGGACTCGCGCGCCGTACCGATGTTTGATAACGGGAGCGAGCGTTTATCAAAACTCTTTGCCGCGATAAATCAGAAGCCCGGCTTTTTAATTATTTCATTTGCGAGGAACATCTGCGACATGATTAAGCGGCAGTTCAACCGACGATCTGTCTCTTTCACGCAGAGCGCAAGCAACACGCTGTCCGCGAAACGTGGCTCTTAATTCAGAGGCGAGCTTCATCACCGGGATACGAGCCTGTTTCACGGCTGAAGCAAATTAGACCTAAAATCCTTATAAATCGACGCCGCGACATGTACACTCCCGGCCGAACGTTATTTCCATAATCACTTAGACCAGCCAGGCTAGAAAGCTTCGCGACGTTTAAGGGACAGAGCAGATAAACAAATTCCTGTACTAAATGCAGAGGTAAATTAAAGGAGATCACGAGTCTTAACGGACTCGAGCATGATAATACGTGAGGCAGACGCTCTAACTTCGAATTCAGATGATTAACGTTTATCCAATTCGCTCGGAGTTACATGAGATAGGCCGAGCATGGTAACGAGCTTAGAACTCACATTGAAGTTCAATTGATAAGATTAAATAATTGGAGCCAAGATTAATTTGCCGGGAACACGGTTCAGCGATGGGACCGGTTTCACGGGTAGTTTTTTTCAAAGACTCAGCTAATAGAAATACAATATCACACGGTGACCAGGGACGATTTTTTCCTGGTGGATTTTTGCAATTTTAATAAGCGCCCGGCGCGCACCGCGTCGCTTTGGCTGACAATAAAGATGGATATCGGGGCACACCGGCGGACTGACAACCATTGATCTCATTGAATTCCGGCCGGCAACAATATGAATCCGGGCATTGTTGCATCGCGCTGGAAGGGCGGAATAAAAATTCGTTGTAACAGCGATTTGAAAGGGGAGTGACGGCGCGGCGGTTTAAATCCCCGGCTGAGAGGGAAAACGTTTTCGCGACAATGCGGCGGATGCTTGAACCGGCTGCTATGTACCCCAGGTTACGATACAAATGGAGCAAGCGTAAACAGTCGGGCGGACGGGCGGCACGGGAATCGTGATGACTGAGGAAGTTAACAACGTCGTTGACAACTCGGCGGCAAGAATTTTTCGGCTGCTGGGAAACGAACGTAGGAGACAGACGGTCGCTGCAACCGCATTCTTCCATCTCGTTGGCTCTTTACATCAAGGCGGTCGTAAAAATGCTTTCATGTGGTCCCGGCTATTAACATTTCTTTTTATGCTTCCTTCCGTCTCGATCAAAGATCGGTGCATAGAAAAATCTCGTATTCTTTCCCGGAAATTCAACGTACATAAAATTATTACTAAAAATCAGGCGAGTCGAAATAGCGGAGATTTCGAATAAACGTACGACGAGAAAGATGTTACGAATTATAAGGATAAATTTCGCTCGCGACACTTTTCGCGTTACCATCGCTGAATTTTTTAATATCCATCGCCACGAGCGACAGTTCCCGGATAAATGTTAGGATATTCGTGATTGATGTATTGTCTGAAATTTGTTGGTATTCAAAACTGCTTCCACAGGTTAAACTGTATATTCGCCTGAAATTATGATGGAAATGCCCTCCGCCATTTTGAGATAAAGTGCTTTTAAATCCCCAGGAAGAACGAGGGGATAAAGAGAACGCGAGCTGCCGAACCAGCGTACGAAATGACTTGCAGTTTATAAATAAATTTTACCTATAATGCGCGTACAAATTCTTCTTTAAAGTCGTTAGACCGGATAAATCCTTGGAAGAAAGAAGGCGTACCTTTTTTAAACGATTTCCCAAAGGAAATATTAAGCGTTAACGCGAGCAGGGATTAACTGATATCTGGAACACCATCATTTGGTGTTTGCCGACACTTTTGATTGTCTCAATTGCTGACATTATCGATCGTAATGGAAGTCGAGCTACCCTTGCGAGGAAACGGTGGAAGTGGAGCTTGATGATAACGTGAAGGTCTTCGTCAAAGGTTTCACAGGTATTACAAAGGAATCTTCACGGTCGCGTTCAGCCTCTGAAGGTATTGGGAGTACCAAAGTATTGATTCTCTTCAATCCGGTATAAAACTAGCGTGATATCAATAGCAGCCCCGGCGAGCAGGCTATTTTCGAATGACGAGACAAAACAGAGAATACGAATAGAAGTGAGCGCGGGTGGAAATCTTCACCGTTCATTGTTAATATTTTTGTTCATTCAACCGAGAGAAAGAGCGATGATTCTTTACGGTCGAAAATGGTTTCGACGATTTTACGTATTGTTAAGTCGATATTTTATAATTGGACAGTTGATGCGTCTGTCTGTTCAATTATAACTAAAATTTCACGCACGTCGATGATGTATGAACATGAGCTAATATTCCAATTCCAATCATTCGGTTTAATACTATTGGAACTCGATGTCACTCAACGAGTTTAATTTGACGCGCTAATTTTCCCGGTGTTTGATCGAGCCATTCATGGAAATTTACGTCGATGCAAGATACAAACAACGCGTTAACGATTGGGCAACCCTTCGCCGCTCGGCTGAGATTCGCCCGAAAATAGAAATTTGACCGTGCCTGATGAATCTTCGCGCGGCTGGGGACAAACCGATAGTATTTACGTGACAGGTGTCGATAATAGAAAGCAGCCGTCGAATTCGCTAAAAATATATTACCGATAAATTAAGGGAAATTGAATAAAAACCAGCGTGCTGATCGATCGCGCGTCCACCTCCTCGTATCCACGAGGCGGACCTGTTAAAACATAGGCAAATATCGATGGGACAATAAATTTTCCATTGACAAACGTTGTTTCTCGATCAAACACAAACGGGAAATATCAGAGGTATCATAGGATTACGTTTCGAAACTTTGCACTGCGTTTAATCAATCTCGCGACGTAACTTATGTGTATGCATGCGCATGTAAATTCAGTGATGTTTGCGGAAAAATTTGCACGTCCATGGGAAAAAGTCACGAATCAAGGGAGAGGACACACGGAATCTATTATACGTAATTACCATTACCGTAGTTTATTATCAATCGATCCGCGAGGCAGCGGTAAACAGACGTGTAATAAATAGCTCTATATTTCACAGACGCGCGACCTGTAAGTTCCATCCATTTAAGTCGAAACGCAGGAAAGAGTGCGCCCCGTGGCGTCTATTTGAAAAGCTCATTTGGGAGCGGATTCAGCGCCATGATTCCGAGAGGTCGCGTTAACCCAGAATCGATTGAAACAAGCAGAAGCGGAGGCAGGCAGCTGGGGATTGATCAATTAGAAAGTTAGCGACGCGTAACAAGCGCGTCGAAAAATCAGCGCGCCTCGGGAAAGGTGGAAAATGAACGGGGGGGACTCGATTATCCGATTGCCGATTCAATCGGTTCGGTTTACGTTCGTGGCCATCACGGAGATACAGCACCTCACGTACCACCGCCAGATGTACGCCTACGCCGAGACGGAATCGATAGGCATCAACAAAGTCGCATTAAGGTCCACGATTTCTCATCTCGAACGTGTCGTTAATAGTGGGTAATGGCGGTCTGACAGATTAAGCGATGGGGTCGTTAGCAGATCCGGTCTTGATTGCGCGATACACAATTGCCCGATCAATTTTCAGGAACAACTTATTCCTCGTTATTTTGATTTAATTCCGTAGAAGAGATATAATGGGTTCCAAGGACGGTGAAAGAGATAATAGATTTTACCATTAAACTGTAAGGGAAACAGTGATTTAGTCTAAAAATATTTTGGCAAATCTTTTAAGAAACGATGAACCTCGTATTAATCATCCCTGTAGTTTTGTAACCTTGATCGAGCATCGGATGCTATTAGCAGGTACGAGAGAAATTAATTTCTCTAATGGAACGATGACAGCCTTATATCGTGAACGGAACAATCCTGCGATCGATTAAAGTTTTTCCTTACCCATCTATTGTCGCGAAAAACGGGTACCCAGAAGAAACGGAATCGCGTTGATACCCTCCAGGACGTTTATAAATATATTAAAAAGATTTATTCGAGATGCGTTGAGCGTAACTCTTCGATTCGATTTGCAACGTGGAGTTCAAACTATAATAATAAATGAACAACGACTGCTTCCTCGTTAACAAATTGTATTACATTCATTAATTTCGATGTTTTTTTTTTAAATTCACGGTATTATGGAAACTGTACGGTACTCTTTCAGGCGAATCTCTTAAGGAACTTCGAACAAGCAATAATTACAGGAGGCGAAGTAACGAGTTACAGGGTATTCAGTGAACGTAGCAAGTTCGTCAAAGTTTTCTAAAGCCGGCTACAAACGGGGACGCAATCGCCGGAAACAATATATTCCAACAGTCGATCGGCTATTGTCAAGCTGTATGCTGGCGATCAGGTAGTGTTGTCGAACGATTGAAAACACTCGGATATGATTGTAAGTGATTGTTCAATAGTCTACCGATTCGAATCGGTCTTTTAAAGTGTAAGCGATTGCAACTGTACGGTTCGATCGAAATACGATTGTATTCAAAACTTGAAGGAAAACGCTTCCAATCAGAAACGTTTTTTAAGATGAATATTGTACCAGATTGTTGCACAGCTATTTCATCGTCGAACAATCCCTTACCTCAGGCTTCAATTCATGTGTGTTCCACGTAATGTCCAGTAGACCGTGTACATAGTTCGCTAACAAAAACGAAAAGTAGTCTCGCACGAGGTGCCAACGACAATGATAACAATAATAGCGCTGTTCGAGTTGCGTCAGGGTGCAACAAAGCAAAAGTCAGCGATAAGTTTCGGTCACGGTTTTCCGGCTGGCCGGCGAGAGTGCTAACGCGCGAATTTGCAAATTATTTCGTAACTTTCCACCGGGCGATGCCCGAAAGCGTAGCGCGCGGCTCCGCTTTAATTACGCCAGCTGAAATATCGCGTCCCGGGTTTTGCTCGCGCGACTAAATGCCACTCTCCTCTCCGTTTACGGTAACGAGCTTATTCAGTTTCACCAATTACGAAATAATGACCGATTGTATTACACACGGTGACATCGTTACATCAACGAGTCGTGCTTCTCGAATTTTTTTAAACTGATCATAACCCGACGAAAATGCAGTTAGAGTAATCGCGTGAAAAGGGAAACTGGTAACATCGTTTATAATAATTGTACCGCCGCCGGTTAAAATCGCAGTTTTTACAAACTCGTCTGTCGCCTCGGTGCGCAGTGAAAATCAGCTGTACATCCACAAAAAAGTGAATAGCCAGAAAAACAGTATGTCTCCTCGCAAACGATTTGCATAGAACTGAGCAAACGAGATAGCTTTCGTCGTGCCAACAAAAAAAATCTTTATGCACTGTCGGGATGTGTACGCACATAATGTTGAACCCGTGGTCACGGAGGTCATAGCGGGCGACAAATCGTCGCAAATAATTTCCGGATAGCATCTAAAGCCAAATTGCAGAGAAAAGTGCTAGTGCCTTATCATAGGCGCTAGCAGGACTCTCGCGAGAGGCATTACCCACCACCTATCCAGCCAGCTCGTATAGCCTGTTGTAGTACCTACGTGTGGATGTATGCACGCGCACACTCGAGAATGCAAACTGCGGCTTTTTTTCTCTCCTGATAGCGAGACCGCGAGTAAGTACGCTAGCCGTGCGCTAAATGTTTCAGCATAAGCAGATGTGCCGGCAGGATAAAATTCGAGTATACATAAAGGCTCTGTGTAAATTTTTTTCACGCGAGATTGCTCGTGGAAACAGCGTGAAGCTTCTTTATGACGTTTCTGTTTGGACGTACGCCTCTTGACGTGACGAACAGAGTAGAATCTATTTGAAAACTAATTATTTGTCAAAAATAATACTAATCGCAATTTCGTATTTAAATTTTATTTATCCCATGAACATTTGTATATTTTGTATGATTGTCCTCAACTAATTACTGTTTCTTAAATTGTGCTTGTAAAAGTGTAGTATGTAACGAAAGGATGTTCTCAGCAAAACCAGACGCCCTGATTATCTATTGTTGTATAACTCGCGAGGAGCTTGGTATCAGAGCCACCAGCCAAGATATGTACCTAGTTTCCTTTGCGCTTCCTTAGCTTAATTCAAGAATTGCATCGGACTGCTCCCAGGGCCGCACACGTTCAACCAGCTAAGGCAGAGCTTTCGCAGCTTAACAAGTGTGTGTAGGCCCCAGGCGTACTAGATTCTGGGACACTTTAGCAGAGTCAGGACTTTTGTACCGGCAGCTCGCTCGCTATCGTTTACTGAAAATTCTCTACCGAAACGCTGACTCCCTTTGCTCGCATACGTATGTGTTTAATGATAACAAGTGCTTATGCCAATTCCAGAAGAGTAGGTAATTCAATGTGCAACGAGGAAGTTATGTCTTAATAAAAGAAACCCTTTGTTGGAGACATGGAATTCAAGCTATCAA
>SHCU01000183.1:31540-45087 GCA_004307685.1 Ceratina australensis | reverse complement strand
ACTTGATACTAATTAACAGAATTTTTTATACTATTGATTGAAATTGTTGTATGATCACAAAATGTTTGCTACAACGGTTGGAACGGATTTTCTCGTCCCTCGTTAATAACGAGTCTCATTTAAACAGATTCAGATGGATAACCGTAAGAATCGTCGATTCTGGTCTTATCTTTTTTCCCCTCTTCCGCTCTAACGAACTTCCGAGGAAGTCCTTACTGATGTGAATTTTATAACGCGACACGCTGGCTCCTTCGATAATTTAATTCAGTCGGTACAGTGATTTAAATGTCTTGTCAAATTTTTAACAAGCCGGCTAATTGAATGACCTTCTATACTTCTTGACCCGATATAACTTATTGGCTTCGGGCTAAGTTTTTTAAGCCGCTGCTAATTTTCCAGCCGGGAAAATTGGTTCAACTCGTCTCGCGCGATTCGTCGTTTTTTCCATCCAACAATTTCGTGGCCGACCGCCGTTAAAAAAATATATCCTCAGAGTAATTATTAAGAAATACAGGGAAATATCAACAGATCTTTATCCAGGATAAGATCAATATTCCTTACAGCCTCTGAATATAAATTTGTGTATTTTAAAGATTCACTTAATGAAAGAATTACATGAATTAAACTTTTTGAACAGACGTCTGGGTTTCCGATAATTTTTAAGAAAACTTTGTTAAACTTTGAAATCCTAAAGAATCACTTTAACGATTTGCCTAGAGAAAAATCTAAAAGATAAATACAGTCCGAAAGATCGGTTCAATGATTACTTGAACAAAGTATATCTCGAGGAACATCAGGCAAGAACAATAGGTCAATGAAGAGAATTGTGCATCTGCTGAAACGGCCGCGTTCCTATATTACCGTGCACTTTGATGCTATATACGATCTCGGGACAAAGAACAGCTGTATTAGTAAAATACTCGGGCGATTTCGAGGGAATAAAAGTGGTTAAGTTTATAAGCCGATCAGTGCATCGGTTCCGAGTACTACCTGTTCCAGGCTTCGGTACTCATCCACAAAAATAAAGGAGATAAGCTGGGAGGTTCACCGATGTCAGACCCACTGAATAATTAAAATAAATGGGATCGAATCAATTAAAGAAACTGTTACCCGGCTTTCCCGAGCTTACCACCGGCGCGCAGCGAGGCGGACGACTTTTTTTTTTCTTATCAAGATATCCTTGCCCTACTGGCTGTCGATGAACTTTCTTTAATTTTTCTCGTTTGCCCTTCCCTGCTGACGCACGCGACTAGTTAAAAGTTTCGAACTCTTTACTTTGCGACAATTGACAAATACATTTCGAGAAAACAACTACTTTGTATTCGTTAGCATTATTTTCAATTACTCTTGAGTCTTCCCGCGGAGTGCTGTTCCTTAGTTTCAAGAAGAAACTTCGCTGCTAATTTTAGAGGGTTTATTTAAAAAATTTTTAACACCTCTAATTTCCGCCGGTGCCATGCGATAAGAAAAGAAGACGCGTTTTATTTAGAGAACCTAAAAAAGTTACTCAAAAGTGGTCTGCGGTATGAATTTTTTTAATATAGGGCTCATAATCCCAGCTTCCCTCGTGTTATAATTTTACCCAACACATTTTATACTATGATACTTTTATATCTTCGCCCTTAATTATTAAATCAAGGCAAATTACGTAAAACGAAGAAATTGCCTATAAATTAATTTCCATTTCTAATTAAGAACTTAACCGATATTCATTAATTACCATCTGAAATATCTCCATTCCAGATTTTACGGTTCGTGAAATAATAAAAGAGAATTCCTTGTAATCGCGTGGTAAACGTTTGATCCGCACAATCGCGGAAAATGAGATGTCGGATAAAAGAGTCGAATGGCATCGATAACTGAAAAGAAATCAACGGCTGAGATGACATAAACGCTTTGTTGCCGTGAAACATACAAAGGGATCGAAGGAAACTGATAGACCCCTGTAACAGCGTTACCTATTACCTTCCACTGTTTTCATTCGATTACAGTACATTTTATCGACGCCCGTTGGCTGCACGCAATGTTACACGGGACTTCGGTTTCCCTTTCAATTACACCTGCTAAGAAAATGAAAGGTCATCCATTTCCTTCTTTAATCACCTAAGTGATCTACACCGAGCTCAATAATTAATCAACTGCTCGCAAGGCGGAGAAAAGAAGGAAGGATGGAAGAAGAAGCGAGGAAAACCGTAGGATACGGCTACGTACATACATATAGGGACTGCGGAAGAAAACAAGCGATGAAAGCGGCACGGAGTGAGATGAAAGCGGGCGAGAAAAGAGGGAACGGAATGAAGTTGCAACACGACTGAACAAAAGGGATCTTTAAATTAGTAGCTACTCGATCCCAAGTAATTTATCGTGAAAAGAGTGGAACTTGATGTTTCACAGAACACTTAAATTGAATGCGCGTTGCGGACCAATGGATCAAGTATCGTTATATTTTCCTTTACCCCCCTCATTTTTTTTTAAATGAAGAGAAAAAAAATAGAGAAGGAGCGCAGACCATTTTTCATCATGTTAAGTGGTGCTTCCATGACACAAGTAGCTTGTGAATTTTTTCGAGATTAAAAGTGAAACGTGCGCAGCAACAAGTAACGACGATAAATAACAGGTTTTTAAAAACGCAAAGGCGTTAATGATTCGCGTGGGAAAAAGTACGTTTGCATTTGATTAAGATTGATACGGGGCGAGGAAAAACCTGTATAAGAACCGGGGATGACGGTTAAGAGTGAAGCACGGCGTAGGTCTGAATGCGGCTAAAAATGAAATTAGAAAACTCTTGTTCTTTATGAGAGCGAAGTAGAGAAGAATTTGCATGGGAGCATGGGTATTTCAATTTCTTGAAATTTTACAAGGGTCTTGATGAAACGGGGAAATGACATCAGAAAAATTATCGAGCGACCCCTCGGGCTATTCTACCCGCGACCACGATATTAAGAAGCATAATTCAGTCGCGTTAAGTTAACTGACAAAAAATAGTGGATTAAACGCCGCTTGGAACTTAATGGATTAACGCGATCAATTTGCTCCCGTTAAACGCTGTCGAAAGATCACGGCGTCGGATCTGCTCGAAAAACTTGTTGCCCGCGAGTAATATTTTTCAGCCGATGCGCGACGATGCCGGATACCTTTGCGCTCAAAAAATATGGAACACGCCGCCGGCGGCGGTGGTGCGCGCCCGTTTACGAGCCGCGTGAAACACCGTCGGCCGGAGCAAGTGCCAGTACACTCCATTAAATTCAAACCGATTCCTCGTCCACGTTTGCATTGAAACGGTTTTTTCTGTGATTTTCCAGCGGAGCCTACCCGGCCAGGTTTCTCGTTACCCGTCCTCTCTAACCACGCTTTGCGAGCAAACAGTTCCGTAACAAAAGCCGACGTAGCGTTTGCCGTGTTACCAGATTCCGCGGTGCTGTTTCCGGGATTCTTCGTCATTTGAATAATCTTCCGTAGCGCGAGGAAAAAGTGGCTTTCGCTTAACTATCAGCTGCTTTTGTCCCCGGTCAAAAATCCTGATGAAACCGCGACGTGTGTACAGCGAGCAGCGCGACGGTAGTTAACGAACATTTCCGTTTATAATGTAGCTGTCGGTAAACTTATGTATTTTTGCTGACAATAATGTCCACGCTGGTTTAAACTTTGCTCGGGGGTTTAAACGATAATTGATTCAAGTGTTCGGGGTAGTTGATGCTCGACGATGGCAATCAAGCGTAGCATTAAGCTTGTAAAATCCGTGGAAACTTTTGAACCTGATGGGAGCTCTTACGCGAAATTAGCTGACATTAAATGGGTTTTTCATCGGGGGTGCTCGATCCCGAGCCAAGTTGTAGCCGGGATGGTACAAAAGTTGCGTGTTCTTTACGAGCACACCGGACGTAGCCTGTGCGTCGTTACGCGCGCTGGTTAAAATCGCGTTTTAGTTAATCAGAAAATTAAACCGTCGGTAGGGATTAACGGCTTAATAAGTTTTTAACGATTACTTGAAACTGTATCGCGCGCGAGCCGAGCGTACATACGGGACCGTTACATAATACGCTGTGAAGTGACATTAAAAGGTAGCGAGCTTCCGTGGGAAGGATCGAAGCTCGTTTAAGCGTACCGTGAAATTCGATTACGTACCGTCGGCCTACGCCGATACTCCTCAAAAACCTGTCCACCCCGAGGAACTAATTAAAAATTATTCGGATCTGTTGCTAAAACAAATCATACGCTTCTAAAGTCACACTCCCCTTAAATTAACGGATTTATCCGTGTTCCGTTCGACCGAATCATTTGCCGATTTGACATTTAAGTATTTTCCAGTCGACGACATCATTTAACGATTCGGAATAGCGAAACGTAGGACGCTTAATGCACTTACTCCCACTCTCTCTCTTTTTCATTTTATCTTTCTATCAGAACGTCGCAGAATTTATGCATCATCCGACGACGCGATAAATCAACCAGTCGCCGATCTCGTCCCGTTCGACGAAATGATATATACAGCTTTTTCGCAGTGCGGCAGCCGGTCGTTCATTTCGTCCCGAGTCGGGCACAGTGTTCGATCGGGATTCGCGAAACGTGCCCTGTCCTTGTGCACGCGCTATCGCCACGCGTAACGTTGTTCCGATCTGATTGCGAGACGATTTGCCTCGGCAATCTCATCCGTTTCCTCGGAACCGGATGCATCCGGCTCGAGTCCGCTAAGGATCCCGGTGCGTCGCGAATGCAGTTTGGGAAACCCGTATATTCATTCCGGGAATGGCACGTTGAATAGATATCTACGCGCGCTGCTGATTTAAAATCAATTCCGCGGGGAGTTAACTACAAGCACGAGATATTCTATCAATTTTCAGGCTTCATTTAAAGCGAAAGAGGCACGTGAATTTCTATCGACTCAAAGAGGTATCAAATTATCCTAAACGATCTCTTCCGTAATGAAAAATATCATAATTTATTAGACGTAGAAAGAAAAGGAAAAAAAATCAAAGGTGGAACATTTTTCCAGCGATAACCGCTCGCGTAATTAATCATTTTTTGTCGCCCGCCGAGAGTCGATTCGCTGAGTAATGAACACTTTTTTCGGCCGCGTCAGCGCTCTCGAATCCCAGCTACAATCTACCCATATCTTCCCGGATGCACGCGATTACTCCCAATAAATTTGCCTAAATTTTTATCGCGTCGTTTCCCACGTTGCCCATCGAGACGTTCCGCCGACGACGACGTGCGATAGTTTCAGATCTCTCGCAATAAGCGATCCAGAAACGGTAATCTCGCGATTCTTCACGGGTGAAATGCGACCGCGAGAAAGGTGGAGGAGGAAGCGCGGCAGGGGAGTAGGAAAGAACAAGTTCCAGAACGAGAGCTTCCGGCACCGTGCCGGCGCGCCGCGCGCCGCCGGTCGGATTTCCTTCCGGCTGGATCATCGATCCCGTATGTCGCGCTCTATGCGAGATTAACAAGCCGCATCATTTCACTTTACGGGCACGTTCGATCCTCCACTTTATCGCGACGTCTACGCGGGATTGCATTAAAAGGAACGACGTCGCGCGCGATGATTAGGTTATAGAATTTCGGGGATAAGGAAATGGATTCCTGCGCGTAGAATTGATTCCTGAAGAAATATTAGGTTGTCCCGCAAGTTTCTTCCGAATTTTTGAAACGAAATTAACACTGACGGCCAGACGTTTCGGAAGAAGAGTCGATCTTGCCCCCGGCTCATTTTGTCAGCTTTCTGACAAATTGGCAGGCTTCATCTAATGATAATTATTTTGTTGGTTCATTGATGACTCGAAATTTATGTTGGAAATGGGTTTAATCTTGTCCAATCGGTCTTGACATTTTTCGTTATCGTCGAAATGTCAGTGTCTCTTACAAAATTGGTATGCAGATTAATGGACCTGTTGACCAGTGTGCATCTTTTTTCTGACACTTTTACTAATCCCATCGGAGTTATTAAAGCGAGAAACTTTTTCATCTCATCAATGTCTGTATCCGTCCGCTTCCTATCTTTACTTTCTTTCGATTTGAATTTGGCTCGTGAACTCACGTATACGTGACTTCGGCCGTAAAACTGTTAACATGTGTTAGATTTAAATCTTGCCAGCAAATACGAACGCATTCATTGTATACTGTTTATATTATAACTGTTGTTGAGTTTGCTTATCACATCCGTTACATACATATTCATTCGAAGTTTAAAGTTTATGTGCCATATGTGATAATCTTTTTTCTATTATAAAAATCTTTGAATATATTCACTCACGTCTATTTGAAATCTGTCTCCAAATTACTTCCACTGAAACCTGCCTGATTATCCTTAACAATATATCCAATAACATATCCTTATATATCTAATAATATATCCAACAATATATCCTTAACAATATATGAAAGAGACTTATGGGATAATTCAATAGATGCATTCGCTATTTCTTTTGTCGCTTTACACACCTGTTTAATCCAATTGTTTGAAATTAATTAATTTGAATGCATTTTTAAGTTTTCGAAATGGAAATGTCAGGAGGCAAAAAAATAAATTTTCGATATGCGCTCTATATTCATTTTTCGTCGTCGTCAGAAGTCTACGGATGCACGTCGTTACGTTCGTGATAAAAGGTGAAATAGAGCAGATATTAAAAATTCATTCCTTTTACCCCCTGAAACTACCACTTAAAAAACCTAAAGATTGGTTAAAATCAATTAATTTCAAACAGTTGAAACCGATATATGAGTAAGCAACAAAAGAAATTGCGATTACACGTATTATCCCGTAAGTTTCTTTCGGACCGTGTATTAATTTCGTTTGAAAAATTGGGAAGAAACTTATGGGACAACCTAATATAGCGTCCGCGGTGGATATCATCTTTAGTCATTTAGGGCCTCTTCCTCAAATCCCATAATACTAAAACTGAGTCCAGTTTTATGTTTCTTTCACGCGTATATCAAATATAGTATTGCTGCATAAACGTCCCGCGGCATATAGGCGAAACCTCGCCGTTCCTATCGTTCTTCGTCCCATTTATGTTTACTATGCGCTCATAAATTTAATCTCACTCGTTTCCCATCCACTGCTCGTCTCATTAAGATAGTATCCCCGTTTTACTGAGATTCTATTAAGTATAACGTGTAAGGCGGCGGTAGAGATACTAACGTGAAAAATGAAACTCTGATACCAACGGCCGATGAGATAATTTAAGGGATAACGGTAAACCGCAATTAGTAAAAACATTTTCATCCGGTTATCGAATCGACGTGCGCCGTTCAACGGTTTGTAGGTGTTACGAAATCGTCAGCGCGTTCGCTGTAAAATGAACGATAAATTGGTTGGCGCTCGTATTATAATCTCGTTTGTTTAATTGCACCTTCACGGTAGCAACAAAATTATCGGTCGCTTCCGCGACACGCGCGATGAGATATTTGTTCAGGCACGCTCGCGTACACACCGCCACCCGAAACCGATCAAAATTTTCATTAAACGAATATCGCTTAAATATACTCAAGTGTGAATAGCCGTTTAAATCATTTTCTGTAAACCCATTGTGCGCATAACGAACACGGGCGCGTGCGTTGCATCACGGTTAATGCACCCGCGCGGTGCACCCAGCCTCAGTTTAATATTTCAAACATTTTTCTCATCGTTTAAATAATGCCGTTCGTTTCGGGCTCGTTAAACACGTCCCCGTTCCTATCCCCTACCATCGCATCAGTTCTTTTCAATAAAACAGTATCGACGTCAACGAATAACAGATACGATAAAATTTGATAAAAAAGAATAATTAACGAATTAGAAAACGCAGGGAACTATTCGACCGAAGAGAGGGCAATAACGCGGTATAATAAAAGGGTAGTAGCGTTCGCGCGCGAATCCTATACAGAAAGAAATTAATTCCATTTAACAAGACCGTAGTTATACCGCGGTATAGCGATGTCCTTGAATTAAGCCTCTCCGATGGCAGTTCGGCGCTCGTAGCAAGCCGCTAACAATAAGTATCTAACGATCCTGCCGTGGCCGCTCACCTCTCGTAGCCGCACACGCGCAAACACGCACGTGTTCGCGTTCACAGACGAACCGACACGGGCACGGTTAACCACGTATGCGTGCACGTATACGTGTGTAATACCGTGCGTTCGATGAATGTATGAATGGACACGTACGTACCGGTACTGGCGTTCGAGCACGTTGCTGTTGCTAGCGATGTTCATCCCGCTGCGCGGCACTCGCCGAAATAGCGGACGGTCGAAAGGCGAGCGAGCCCCTCCGCATCGGATGCAACCCCCGTGAAATCGATCCAGAAGAACACGGAGACTGCGTCGTCGATCGATCATCGAGACGAATCGACGTGACGGTACGCGGCGCGACACCCGAGCAACGGCACCTCGTCACTCGCGGAATTAAAGTCTCGCCGCGTACGTATCTGCGTGTATCCTTATACCCGTGGAACACGCGGGACCTGTCCCGATTCACTCGAACAGAAGAACACACTTCCTCGCACTTCGCCGTTGTTACCTCGCAACAAGTTGAATTTATTCTCGGCCCGACCTCTTCGAGGATCCTTCCTCGGATATGGGGAACACCGACGGACAATCCCCGATCCGAGGACGCGGCTGAACGAGACCACTGCGATCCCGCGACTGAATGCGACCTCCCCCGCACCTGCCGGCTAATGTTTACGTACTTGCTACGATTTTCCAACAAGCACGCCTGTTGTTGTTTACTCCATCGTTTCGCTACACGGACTGTTTGTTATCGGTCTGTAAGAACGTGCAAGTGAAGCAGCTGGACGACGGTGTTTATAATATTGAAAGAGCTTAATGATTGTACGTAGGTTCCGGAGATCGTTGCTCTACACGCTCTCCCGTATTGCGTTCCTCGTATTAAAATGACGTCGTTCGATGTCGATGGTAGATACTTAGCGGTTAAAAGACACTTGGTAATTGCATTACGATTTTTCTCGCTCGATGAAATCGTACGGCGTGCCTGATGGAAATCGCGGCAGAAAAATGCGGTGGTCGTTCGGTTTCTTATTTACTTATAAGAGTTCTCGGATAAGCGGCGAAAGAGAGAGAGAGGATCAGAGAATTGTTCAATTAGATCCGTCGGGTAGGGAGAATTCTTTCTCGAACTTTCACTCCTCCGCGTTGGTTAACCGACGTCAAATCCCTTGACCAGTTCTTTTTCCCTCAAATGCGAAAGGTTAAGGTCATCCAGTGGCACACGAAACACGTACCTGACGGCGACACCGACGAGACGGTGATCCCGATCGCTTAAAACGTCCCCCGGAAATGATATCGATTCGCACGTTGCACAATTTCGCGTAACTTTTCGACCGAACAACCAGAGACCGTGAAACAACGGACCCATATAAATTGGCTGTTTTATATTCGAGCAACACGTGTGCACTCCATCGCTGTTCCTCTCCGAGGACAGTATTTACGACATCCTTTCCATTCATTCACGCGTTAAATCCTCTTCAAGCCGCTCCGACACGACGGCCTAACCGCAACACGTCCCACGCTAAAAGAAAAAAAAAGAAGAAAAAAAAAAAAATCAGTTGACGACCACAACGTCGGCTCGGGCCGTTCAGGGTCACTGTTTCCGAAGCTACGGCGAGGCCTGTGTGTNCCACGCTAAAAGAAAAAAAAAGAAGAAAAAAAAAAAAAATCAGTTGACGACAACAACGTCGGCTCGGGCCGTTCAGGGTCACTGTTTCCGAAGCTACGGCGAGGCCTGTGTGTTACTCTGTCAAACGACGATTCGAAACGGTGTCGCGGCTGGGGTGAGATCCGCACGCGGACGAACGGCACTGCTCCCGGAAAGATTTAAATCACCATAACACAGTAAACGCACATTCGGCAGTGATAATTGATCACGAGACCACGTTCACCGCTTCGAGCCGTTCAGCGTCTGGTTAACCGACTATTATCGCTTCCAACCGCGGTTAAGATAAACCGGTGGTTGTCGTGCGAACTCTGAGCGCGATCACCGGGTTCGCCCGTTCGCCAGGACTTGGAGCATCGCACCGAGCCGATACGCCGCAAGGCCCCGAGATGCCACGGAAACGAGGTTAAACCCCGGCGTCCACCGGCCGTCGCGTCGTCCACGTTCCACGCAGCAGCCAGCCAGCGAGCGAGCTACCGAATCGAAGACGAACGGTTGCGACGTCGCGCCGTCAGCAACACCGTACGCCCGTTGTCATCGCGGTTTAAACACGCGTGGCTCCTCGAACGAGCTGAGAGACACGAGAACACCGTCGAGTGGTGTACGCGTCACATGATCCACTGACGGATGTGCCTCGTTCGGCGTTTCGAAACGGCGCTGCCGGAAACCGTGTGCGGGCAACCACCGTTTTGGTTAAAGGGTCGGCTGGTACAGGTTAGAATGTCACCCCGTGGAACGCGTAACGCCGCCTCGCCGGAATCAAGAGAGTGCGAGATAGAGAGAGAGAGAGAGAGAGAGATAGATAGAAAAAGAGAAAGGAAAAAAGGAAAAAGAGAATTGTACGCCGGTTTCTCCTCCTTCGTTGCCCGGGGAGCGGCTATGGCGGTGGCCTGGCTCTTACTACTGCTTCCCTCGGCACGGGGACGACCGAAACGGGTCGGTTCGCTCGCGGGCTGAAGGGGGAACGATTATCTCGCAGCATCCCCCATCGCGCAGGACCAGTACGCGCGACGCGACGGCTACGTCGAACGGAGACGACGACAGTCCGCGGTAGGGGATGAAAGAGGGCGCTGATTGAACAGAGACATCCGCAGCACCCGGCCGCGAAAGGGGGTGAAAGAGAAGTAGGCTGGTCGCCGAGAGCCACCGCTCTGGGGGTGTAGGCTCGACAGAGAGGCGAACAGCGGGCCCGAGAGCGAGAGAGCAAGGTTGGAAGGAGAGCGCGGTCGAGAGCGAGCGAAAGGGTCCGGTTGGAGCTGGTAGGTTGGACGAGGCTGGGAATACGACTCGGGGGATGGAAGAGGAAGCTGGAGAATGTCGGAAGAGGCGAGTAAATCGGACAGAGAACACGTCGGGGAGACGGAGATCAAAGAAGGCTGCGGGTAGAAGAAGGAGGTATGGAGTGGTGGATAACGAGCGTTGAAGGGGGATAGCGAGAGGAAGCACGAGACGTAAGAATAGGTGTGGATTAAGGAACGGGGAGAATGAGGTGAAGGACAAAAAGCAATGCGGTAGAAAAGGGACGATGATAAGGAGAGAGGGGAAAAAAAATGATCGAAACATAAGGTCGGTGGTAGCGCGGCTTTTTGTCCGAGCCGGTGTTAAATACGCGACGGGGGATGGGTCGAAGAACGAAATTCGTAGATTTGAGAGAAAGAAGAAATGTTAATTATTTCGGGCAAGCTGCATTCGACCGTGAGACGCGCCTATAAATAACTGGAGTAAATAAGGGATGAATAAACTTGAGACAGGAAGTAGGGAAGCACGATGAGAGGCATTGTAAGTCGTATCGATGAGGACGACAACAAAGGCGGTAAGGAGAAAATCCTTGGGGGACGAATTCGAGTGATTACGGTAGAACCGAGAGGAACGAGTAAGAAACTGTGATGATACAACGTAGAATAAGCAAGATGGTAAATTCTTTTCTATTCTAATGCTGCGTGACATGGATACGAATAGCGTGCGCAGTTCTGACAATGCGATGGATACAAAGGGGCAAAATAAAAGGTACCTACTATATTTTGTACTCTGTAATACCGGCCATTCAACTGTGCAAAGTTTCCCTAAAACCGCTTTAAAATGTGAATTAAAACCTGATCCGGCACGTTCTTCAGCCCCAGTTCCCAAAATGTAATTGATGCGTGCATCGTTACGCAAATATGTTTAAATACAGAAGTCACTTCGTTTATGTACTCAGTATATTTTAATTATTTCTTCGTGAAACTCGTACCGCTACGTGAGTCTGTCCGACTATCGACGCGACTTCACCTACTGTAGCCGAGCAATTTTCATTCCACGCCTTGCCATTGCTAAGTAAACCGAGACACGTAGGTTAGCTAAGTACACACAGGGTCGGATAAAAAATGCAAGAACATTTATCACGTAAAATCCTTCGTATGTATGCTCGGGATCAAAGAGACCGGTTCCCTGGGGTAAAGAGAAATGCTCGGCCCCGGCAGACCGGACCACACCCCCAAACAACGGGCCAATAAACCTAATGCTGCGTGCATTAAGTCATGCCTATAATCGGATCCAGGTGCGCCAACGCACACGTGTGCGCGAGCTCGTAAAGACGTGTCGGATCTTACACGTGTGCAAGCAATAGCGTACCTGTGCACACGTAACGTCAAACCCCCCGAGGGAGGGGGTGGGATAGAAGCGATATAATGAGAGGTATAATAGCGAGCGATCGGGACGATTAAAGGGAAGAAACAGGATTCAGTTAACCGTGCTGGCCAGATTGCCTCGAGCGCGCGTCTGATTAAAAACGATTCGTTCTACTGTGATCAAGTGGAATATTAAGGCATAAGGCAGACACGTTCGAACGTATGTTTCCAACGTGCGAGTATTCTCACAGGGTGAAATTAGTGAAGAGCTGACTGCATCGGTACCTAATATCAATAAAGTACGTCTGATATATGTATGTCTATCCCTCTGTCGCCCTTTCACTCGCATAGCCTGCTGTTCACTTTTTCTCATGTTCAAGTGATGAACGCAATCTGTTTCGCGAAATCGTGGTTACAAGTTACAAGCAAGTACGTACGTGCCGATTCGTCATGTACAGCGATCGTCACCGGGTAAACGGCTCTCGGAACGTTACTCGCTCTTAGGTCCTCCTCGGAGCACTCCCGTGAAGTTGACATACCTGATAAGACATACAACACAAAGAATGAGAACGAGTACATTATTAATAATGTACAATGACACGAAAATAGTTTGGATTAAAACATACGTTTTCCATGTATGAAAGTTTTATCTGAAAATTAGCATTCTTTACATCATATATGAAAAGTCTTCTGTTTAATTAAAAACACTGGTTAGAGCATTCCGGGCGTCAAACACTTTAGCGTTTAATTAAAAACACTACTCAGAATTTTATATCTCAAGGACTATATTAAAAGCGTTAAAACGTTTGAGGGTGCGAACTGCTATTATAACTAAAGAACATAAGAAATATGCAATTTGTCCCTCTTCACTTTTTACAAAGTTCATATTACACTGTTCTATTTTATCTGAAACCTGTCCTAGAAAAATGTCAAGCACGTCCCATCGAAATTTGTTATAAATCAGTCGAATTTTGACAATGGATAACTTGCAAAAAAAAAATATACCTTGCCCATAGATCACTGTCGTACGTCATAAATCCAGCAGTCGGTGTACCAAGTAATAAACTTGATTCGTGCGCCAACTCAGAACCGTCGAACACAATCGACAACAGGAGTCACACAACGAAAGCTCAGCTAATTCGAGACGTAGCTAGTTCGAGTTGCGTCTTGTACATTATACGAAGTTACCGGTAACGCGATTATTAACGTGATGGCCAATACGAAATGTAGAATAGACCAGAACATCCTGATTGCAATTTACCGCAACAGTAACCACGAAAAATGATCGATTATTT
>SHCU01000183.1:0-18429 GCA_004307685.1 Ceratina australensis | reverse complement strand
TCACTACACAATGCGAGTTATATGTAAATTATTATCCAAGAGAAATATCGCGAAGTTCGTAACTTCTTTTTAAGAGAATTCTTTCTGCTACGAACTACTCAATTATATCACTGGAAATGTTAATGTCCTTTATCTTATTTTATATCCGACTTCGTCTGCCCCTTTGAGACAAAATCTTGATTCATTTAAACGTTGTACACAATAATTGACGACTGACTGGGTATTAAAATACAGTATATAGATAACATATATTTTTAAAGCTGCTTAAAAAATAACTGGCAATGTATGTTCCTTTGAGAAAATTTCGTATGAATCAATTGGCACACAGCAAGTCAAGATATTTTCGATTATACTGCGAAGATCGCATCAATGTCTATAAATATGTTTTACACGGATCTTTCACCGATGTCAAAGAAAAACAGTGTTTAGTTCGTGCCCTGTATTTCAAAGGTCGGATTTGTCCTGCATCACCTCCTCTGAACAATTTCTGAAGAGCAAACAAAGCAATGTCAGAAAGACTATGGGAACAAAGCCAACTGCACCAACTCTTTATCACAAACGAAAGCTAAATACATATTCCTGATTGCGTATCTCCTATCGCTTGTAACAATAAGTAACTTTACGTCAAATTTAACAATATCATTAATCGAGTTGGTGTAGAATTTTGTCAATGAAATATACTTTTTAATAAATAATGAGTGAAAATGTTTCGCTGTGTTGAATCAGAACATGTAGTAAGCGGAATTGACCTGCAGCAAGTCAACATATAAAAACGCAGAAAATAAAATTTTCGTACGTAGTTAAATAAATATGCGTTAGTTAAGCTAAGTATTAAATTAATCCTCATACACCCTACCTAATGTTAAAGGCACTAAATAGGCACGATTATTAATATCACTTTATCAATACATTAAAATCAAACGTAAAATTAGCTGTTTATGAATGGCTTGTCTTAAAAAAGAAACGATTGCAAAATGTTGGTACAATATAAACTGGTTTAAGGAACAATGTAAATGAGTTATACGAAAACGTATCTACATACACAACATTGATACCAGACAAAGACCAGTGTATCATAAAGAATAATCTCGAACACGGCACTGTTTAAAAATTTTCGTCGGCACACCTTAATCCATGTACGAGTACATGAATACAGTGTGTAAATTACGAGAAGACACCCAAAAATTTTCACTCGACTCTTTTTGATACAACAAACTTTCTACAACACATTTACACATATAATCTATTTAGTAGCGTTAGAATTTACATCGTTATAAATGTACATATAAATATAATTAGAATTTTCAATCCAGTCTTTTTGTATTCATTAGAAGTTATGCGATTTCATGCGATACATTCGTATAAACGCGAATGTATCAATTTATAATAAAGTAATGTTATTCACGTATATGGATCGCAACACATATTCGTAAATGTCGTTTCTCAACGGGTGAACAAACACAAAACGGAAAATGTTTAAGGCACGTGAACAACGGACAAATTGACCAAACATGTTATGCAAATGAGACAATAGCAGAATAGAGAATTGCATCGCTTTTGACATACTAATTACAACCTTCTCAACGAAGCCATACTGAGGGAACTGCATTTGGCCTTTCTTGTCGGCTGAACCGACATAGGTGCTACTAGAACATCATCTCTAGATGGTGAGCCTGAACCACCATTACCCAGCTCCTGGAAAGATATACGAATATCCATTTATCCTGTTCGTATACACAGTCAACTGTTCAAACCAATACACAAGACTGGACATACAAAATACAAAACAATTTGCACACACATTTAACTGTCACTGAAAACTAATGAACATTTTTATCGCTCTGTGGCTTGACAAATATTTCACACTCTTTATCATGTACATAGACAAAACTAACAAGCTACATATATAGAAGGCTTCAATGTATTAATCTTCTATTTCGATTTCAACAAGTTTATTGCAAAGCATAATAGGGAGAAAAAATACAAAAAGAAAAAGAAAACAAAATATAAATGCAAGATAGATTCAGTTTTGACGTATATCTTCGCTTTTATCTAATTTGTAACGCAATTTGCGAAGTATTTTGATCCAGTCAAAACACATGACGTCATGTTCCTAAAACGAATTTTGTCTGTTGAAAAATAGAATTCTATTTGCCCTCCTTCCCTACTCCCTTTCACAAGAGGAAATTTTAAACAACATCGATGTTTCCTATGCAAAGTATCTCCGAATTGTTGAGCAATACATTTAAATGAAAAATTAAGTCGAAAATGTGAAGGCTGTTTCCTTCGAATCCATTTTATCTATTTATATTCGGATTTCTTACTTTACATCTACGTCATAACATGTTTTTCAGTAAGAAACATTACTCCATATTTCAACTTATTTTTCTGATTCCTTATTCTATGTCAAGTTGTGCCAGAAGCTTATGTATCATGCATATTCAGGTGTAAGCGTATCCAGGATGGATAGTGATAAACATTCCAATATTAAATTATTTAGCAAATATTTTCGAAGCCATACGTGCTACAATATACTTACGTAATGCACAATAAAAATTGATATCTAATAATTTATGATTAATCTATCAAATAGTGAGAGAAATAATAATTTGTAAGCGGCGGACAAACTCCTCAAAAAAAAACAAACAAATATATCAATAAATGATGAAAACCATAATGAATATATTATTATAATGTACATACAATAAATTAATATTTTTAATTTTTGCGTATCTTAAAATATGAAGCAAAAAAAAAGGAAAACTACTGATTAATGTTACAGTACGGAATATTGCTATAATATTATCTTATCACAATATGTACAAGAGAAAAAAAGCATAATTTTATAGTCATGCACTTTGGAGAATTTTATTAAAAGTAATAGAAATTAGTGTTGAAAATTATCGCGAGTAGAAGTCTATAGAAAAAAAATCGATTAAAACGTCAAATATATTTTAATCGATATAACAAAGACAGCAATCTCCTGTCGTGAAATGAAAGTAAGCAAGAAGCAACACCGAAAAACGTAAATGCGTAGGAAAAAAAAAAAAAATGGAATAATGCATGCGATAAAAAACTGTCAACTAACGTTAATATTGTTGCAACTAGCGAGCCGCATTTGTGCAAGCTGTTGACTTGCTGGAGTAAGACTGTTGGTTGAACCAAACGGCGACATCATTGTTGACATTGCTCTTTTCAATTTACTTGGAGTTTTATTAAAACTGAATGCCCTGCCGACTTTCATCCTTGTTCTAGAAGCGAACCTGAAGAAAAACGTTTGTTGCAAACATTTATTTCAATTTAACCACACCATTCGATAAAGAAACTAGGATATTGAAATTTTATTTTTCTCTGAATACTTCGATGTGACTGTGACTTAAATTTCAATTAACTTTACTCCAAATACTGTAGCCAGTTTGATGTACAATCAAGGTAGAGAAAAATAAATTTTCTAGCAAACAAGGGAATTAGCAAACTTAAGTAAAACCCCAAACCATAATAAAACCAGTTCAAGTAAATATCATCATGATAATCGCTTCTGATGTACATGCAACAATTGAGTTCTAATAATTTTGTTTCCATGCTTAATTACAGAGGAAAGATACATTACAAGTGCAGATCTACTTTACAGATGCAAGAGTATATAAGTAGATTAATAATGTCTTATGGTACAAGAGATTAAAGAACTTGCATGAACGTGTGTAAATATTTCTAGAATTACGTCTTAACAATGGGATAGGAGAGAACACAAATCCCTATCACATTTGTCTTATGATGATATAAGAGTTAGTGTAAATATAGTCGTAAAGAAATGTGAAAAATATACTTAAATGAACATATAAATATATTCTATCATTTTACACAGGCTGATGTTATTAACAATCCGCTTGAACTGGTATAATTTCTGTATATAAAGCAATTTAATTTTGCTTTGATATATAAAGAAATGTGAATCAAACAAGCAGGGAGTAAAGGATTGAAGCGAATAAAAAAAAGATAAACAGCCTTGTGCGAAAACTGACGGTAGTGGGACATGTAACGTGGTTTCACACATGCTATTGAGTAGGAACACATACGGGTCCATATACTCCAGGTAAAAATTATGAAATAGGCTCCTGCAACCAAATGAGTCGTCGCCCCATTATTTTTTGTTAACATGCAATATAGGAAAAAAAAAACAATTTAGAACACCTAAGTTTCTCCCCTCACAAATGTGCATATTTCTTTCATAAAAAAATTCAAATATCTTTTCTATATTTTAACGATCTAGGAAGGATATACAATCTAATAAAACTTGATACTAATGCACGAAATGCATTACTAAAAATAATTATGCTATTCAACTATTCATTTCTCATACTAAATTCTTCTACCTAATTAAAAAAATTGTGTATTTGAAAAAATTTTACGAAACCGTAAGTGCTTCGTTGCTAACTATATTTAATGTAATAAATTAAGCTTAAAGTTAAGAGAGAAAATGTACAACATAGAACAACTATCAATTAAATTCCAGTTACTTACTTAAATGCTTTACTTAATGTCCCTAATGCTACATCGCTCGTGTCAATCTCAAGTTGATGCGAGTCAAGACTTATCAGGAACGTATCCTAAACACAACAAAAGACGCTATTGCTAATAAGGTGCGAATAATAAAAACACCTGACAATTGAACGGAGAATAGTATTCATTAAAGCTCGTTTTAAGAACAAGAACAAACTTACTGCGTCAGCTTTGCACACCGTATTGGCCATTTGTCTGCACAAAGTCCTTAAATAGTTTGTTTTATTTACTTCCTCATCCGTAATCGTAAATGAATACAACTTCTCTTTTAACTCTTGATTACTCCTCACCATTAAGGCAAACACTTTATGACATTCTGTAATTATATGGAATATTGCAGATGCGCTTTATAATATTATATGTCGTTTACTTACCATCAGTTTCTCGAATATCCACAACCTTTTTTATTGTACTTAGTGATAACATTTTGATATGTTTATACGGCTTCCCCTGGCTTAACTTATTTGTATGCAATCCATTTGCTGTGTTAGGGCTTTTCAATGAGTTAAAAGCCTTTGACCTCTTCTTACATATCTCAAGAGTATCAGTAAATAAAAACAAAACTAAATGATCACCGCGTCCACTTAAACCTTCACCGAGTTCCATCACATCACATTTGCCAATAAATGATCTATGTGAAGAAACTAAATGCGGTGGACAATTGTCAATTTCATTGAAAATATCGAACATAACTAATTGGCCTTCTGTTTTTCTTTTATCTTCGTTTATATATGTCATAACTTCTTTAATACTGCTAATGGACAATTCCAATGCACTGTGATCTGGATTATTCTTGTTCGTATGTTTAAGAATATCTGAAACGCGCAAGTATGTGTAAGCGCTATATCAAATAGAAAACGCAAATAATGAGATCAGTCTGTTGAAACAGCTTACCATTTAATAACAAACTAATACTGGGTAACCTTTGTACTGGTTTAATTAATAGCTCCTTTAAGCTTTGTCTGCCACATTCAGGTTTCGTCTGGCAAACCTTCAGAAAAGCGTGAAATCGTGGTTTATTTTGATCACATTGGTCGAGCATCTCCTTTGTATTTTCGAAGAAGTTGACATACGGTGGATACGCCTTGAGTAGATTAGGTGCGTACTTCAGAAATATATTACCTATGCTAATGTCCTCCATCCAGTGAGTAGCACTGTATTTCAATTCTTCCAACATTTTTTTATGCACTTCATAAATCGGCGGAAAGTTACCAAATATTATTTTAGCTTCCGTACCATTTAATAACTCGCCGCTCGTATCTATGAGTTCTTCTAACGGAGACTTAAACAACTAGAAAGATAAATAACATTACGTGGAACCACACGCATCGGTGACTTGTTTCAACGCGGTATAGGAAACGAATCTTACCGTCATAATTGTACTGAGAATACCGACATAATTTGATTCAGTTTGTACTAATTCTAAAAAAACTTGGTGACGCGGTGATAAATTTTTCCTAGAGCTATCTGTAGTAACGGCTTCCACTTCTGGAATATCTGGTAGTTATTAATAATTCAACTTTTATTATCTCCCCTTTCATATGGTTCATAGTAATTATTAATAAATATAATTAAGTGTATTAGGTTGAAAGCTTTAGTTTGTACATACGACATGTTAGTATAATCGCGTTAAAGAAAATTGAAGAGTACAAAGTATAACTTAACGTTAATTAAAAAAAAAAAACTGAACCAGAAAGGAAGGGAAGATAAAACAAGGCTTGTTAAAAAGATTCAGAACTTTTAGATTAAAGTGATAGTTAACAACAAAACTTAGACAACAAAACGGGTGGAAAATAATAATCTGATAAATGACTAACCATCTAGTAATGGCTTATCTGGACTCGTTGTACAATCAAGGAAACTTCCACTGACGCTTAGATGCCCTGCATCGCTGATGCTAGATCGCCTCTTGTGTAATGCTGGAGAATCAGCACCGTTTTGAACCAGACTAGATATGGTTTCTGCTAAGCGTTTACGTTTTCGTCTCGTAGATGCTGTACTTGGAGTAGCAGCTTGTTGACTGTCACGTCTAGCTGATACACTTGGCGATAAAACGGATTCCAAATACTAAATGTAAAATAATAAATAAGCGTAAGATGAGAGATTTCAACAATGATTTTAACGAACTTACATCTTCGAACAGATATTCTTTCTCATCAGCTGCACCTTCGTTCTGTACCGACGTCCAAAACCATTCTGCTTTCACAATATGTGCTCTCACAGAAGCTAAATCTGGCAATGCGTTTACGTTTGACTCGTCCACGACCTATAATAATGAAGCATCGTAAAAAGGGACATATTATTCATAATTAGTGTAACACGTATGAACATATAGTACATCAATTTGATTAGTTTCTTCTATGGACAGTGCTAGACATTGTGGAATGTATTAGTTTCTTCTATTCTAAGACGATAACATGGTGATGTGTTATAGTATGTGCAACATACTTCTAATTACAGACCGTTATTAATATCAGGAGTGGAAATGCAATACAGTACATCACGAATGACATGGACAAGTAATTTTCTATGTTTAGGTAATGCTACATTAGGGCTATACATGACAACTGATAACAAGTAATTTCTATGTTTATGGTCCCTTTCACATTACAGTATGCCTACTTAGATCTAATGAAATAAATAATTTTCTATTCCACAACCGAAACATTACACCTGGATATAGAAAGAGAAGATACCAAAGATTGCGGTTTATCATCCTTTTGTTTATCCAGTTTCTCATGTTCATCGTTCAGAGTGTAATTTTTAGAAGAAATATTTGAAAAATGATCGTTGGCTGCAAACATGCTTCTTGAGTCTAAATTAGATAATGTCGCTACCTTAGATTGGACAAGAAGAGGACTAGGCAAGGGAGTATATTTTTGTCTTTGTTGAGTTTCTGGATTTTGGTAACATGGGCTCGGAAGAACATATTGTTTGAACATTGGAGAAAAATTGAAATGACTTATCTTCGACAAAATAGATGAATTTAATTTACATGTACCTAAGAAACTTTTGTTTCTTGTGATCGGCGCGGCTGTATCATAGAAAACTGAATCTCTGAATTCCGAATCATATTGCTTTAATAAATTAGGATGAGAATGAATTTTTTTGAATTTGTATTTATCAGGAGAGCTAATTTTGTGAATCGTGATACAAGACTTAGCTCTCCGCCATCTAATATACCGTTTAGGTGTTGCAATCTTTTTGTTAAGAAAGAAGGAGTTTCGTGTGCACTGCATGTTTTTGCAAAATTTTAATAAATGAGTCTCCCTGTTGTTAGAACACTGCTTATTCAGATATTGACTGACTTTCTTTTTGCATAATGTCGAAGACTGAAAATTACATGATTCTGGTTGAGCATACGCGCTTCCACAGTCAGAAAACATATTATTTTCCATTTTTTTAATGTCAGATGATAATGAAGATGACGATATAGAATGCATGTCTAACATAGTAGACGTAGCAGGCAAACCGTTTTGCTGTAATATGCTATTGTATGAACCAGTTGCTTGTATTACATTAGAAGTGGATCCTGCGTCTGACATATCAACACCAGAATCAGCTTGTTCTACAGACAGGGACATATTACAAGACTCATTTGGTACAGTAAAATAATCGTATAAATTATCATGCATGCAAATTGCTGAATCTTGACTGGTACTTAGAAAAGAGCAGCTGTAATCAATTTCATTGTTTTGAAAAGACTGAACAGTGCAAGGGCAGAAGCAGCGTGGAAGAGATCTCGTATATAACCTTTTTGCCAAACTCACATGATTGACATTGCAAGAATATGAAGCATTTTTTGCACAGGGGATAGTATTAGTGTATGGATTATAAAAGGTGAAGGAGAATGGTTTTGCTTTTGCGAGATGATGTGGAATATGGTTAGGATTTTTAGTATGTGGTAGCGTGTTTAAGCTGTTATTTGATTTCCTGTATTGATGACTTCCTAAATCGGTTACCTAAAGCATTCAGCACAAAAATGTCACACATGTTATATGATGAATGATATAAAGATGATGTATATGTTTTATAAAATATTTCAGAAGTATTGCAGGCTTACCACATGCGTGCAATGTGGATCATCAATGTCTGTAGGTTCTCCACCTTGTTGTTGTAGAACCTCACACATATGACGTTTCTCTTCATCAGGAAAACCAAAAAAACAGACTTTTGCACCAAAAAATGGTTTTAACTTATAACTTGCAATCTGAATGAAAGTGAAATCTCCAATAAAATTCTTCGTTCTCACGAAACTCAGTCGAACGAATTAACTATGATCAGTAGAATTGTTACCAATTCCTCATTATTTCCATAACTGGAAACATCGTCTTTGGCATTCCATAGCGCTGTTACCCATTCCATAGACATAATAGGGACCCGAAACGTAACAGCATACCTATACTTATCTCCACCGCAGCAATTGGCAATAAGGTGCGTCACTTTTGCACCCATTTCTTTCCTAATACTCCCACCCATGTTGTGAATCATATTGATTAACTTGGTCTATAATATTACAAACAAAATTATTGGAAATTCATCTATGTGTCGTATAGTATGATAAATCGAAACTAACCAACTCATCCTTTTTTCTAAACCCAGTAAACACTACTACTGTCCCTACCATGGCTTGTGTATACATTGGTCTGTTAATACTAGGTAGTGGGTCCTTTTTCTCTGCCAACTGCAGTAGCGCGGTCGGTCCCAATATTCTAAAATATATCACATTAAACCAACCAACAGTCAGATTCTTTTAAGTATTTTTTATCTTATTGTAAATATAATCAAATAGGACAAACCTATGAGCACTTTTGTGAAGAGCATCGTACTCAGGTCCCTCAAAACTTTTCAATATAAAATAAGTACAGTATGTTGTATCTTCTACGTATTCTAAACCAGTTTCAGATTTCAGAACAGGTACGCTAAACTGCTGAGCAGTAGCACCAAGTGCAGGATCATCCCCAGCTGCACCAATCAAACATATCCTTTTCTTTCTTGGTATAATCACAGCTGAAATACAAATAGCAACTAATGTACTAAATATTTAATTTAAACAATTAAATTAATTTTGCCCCAATTAAAATATTGAAGTTAAAAATTGAAATATAATTTTATTAAGTACCGTATTTATGTAGATTAGAAAGTCAAAAATGTCCAACTCAAGTATAATAGAATCTAAGTAGTAAAGTAAACGTAAGTGTGACTGACATAACTTTGGGTAATGATTCATAAGTGTAATGCAGAACAGTCACTAAGTACAATACTTTTATATCCACAGACAAAGAAACCAAATCCAAATACCCATTGTCCCCTGTCTAATCTCATTGGCCATAATCAGTAGCACAACCCTCAATTCATTTTATTGCCATGATTATCCTACCATAAATGACCCAAGAAGATTTGTATACATACCAACAATGACCACTCTTTTAAGGAATAAAACAATTATCTTGAGAGCAATGGAAATAATCTCTATAACTATTTTACAGTAAATATTGACTTTGGTGACAGCATGTAGATAATTAGCTTATTCTCAAAGCAATTAACCTTAAAACGGTACGAATACAAGTAGGAAATATAGCATGTATTTGAGACAAGTATGCATAACAAAGCGAACGGGAAAGTTTTGCGAAGGAATTCCCAACTGGTAAATTATTCATTCCTGATGTAATTTTGGAGAATAAATCAAGGCCAATTCTGTGCGAAAACCGTTGACTCCCTTCACTGCCTCCCGCGTCAAGTTCAAAACATAACAAAAGAACGCATCGCAAAATCAACGGAAATAATATCCTGATGTATTCGCGGCCCGAATACTTATATGACAGATATAAGTGAGGCATTATCGCGTGAGTTTTGATAAAAAAACCTGAGGTAGGGTTAGTTCGTACAGGTGCTCTGGCCTGTATACGTCTCGATTAAAAATGTACACGAGCCCGTGAACACGGACGGTGGAACCTGCTAACAATATTGGCGGACTTACGTTCAGTTCTGACTGCTTCCTCACTATTTATATCACTGATACTGCTGTGAACACTTTGCTCTTCCATTTTGGCCGTTAGTTACAACATCGTTCTTCTCGTACGCTCTTCTTCGTACTGATTATTAGGAGCGCCTCCTATGGGTGAGTCCAGCCAAAGGAGCCGGAAAAATAAAGAGAGAACAGTGGGGCTCTACCTTGAATAGTCCCGATAAAAATCGACTACTGGTCCAGGTATATTTTTTTCCGCAGATCCTATAGTCGACGAGATTCCTCAGACGTGTATGTATACATACGTATACATATATACGTGTACGTGCACTCTATATGTACTGGTACTAATCGGCTTTATTTAAAATCCATTACGAATGACAACCGTGCGTCCACAGTTCTTCTGCTGGACTCGTCACGGGCCGTTATCAATAGCACAGTAATCTCTCGGCACTTATCTCCGTGTCTTCTTATCGCAGTTCTCTCCCTCGCGTGGAATTTAGGCACCGATCGCCGAAATTCTGCTTCCCATTTTTCGCAACTAACATGCGCGCACGCGAATTCCACTCCGGTTCACATCGGTATGTAAAACTCAATAAAACTCACTTTATCGCTTACAAAGAGATTGATAAGGTGAGACCGAAGTCGGGTCGCAGTTCAGAGTTCGACGTAAATTATAATTCGCACGGGAGTCAAGGAAGAGAGCACACGCGCACCGCACCGTTTATGATGGAAAGAAATAATAATGTAGTAACATTTTGCAACGTTAAATATTGGAAACAGAGGATAGACCACTGCGGAAAACTACACGCGCCGTTAATACCAGCTTTGACGTGAAGTTGTCGTTCGTTTCATATTATATAATTGCCAATCGCTATTTTATTGCCATATATTTCAATCGCATGAATTATAATAAGTTTTGACGTTATACTGATTGTACAGTATTGAACGTATAACGTAAAACCAAGCCTACCTATACTAAGAGTAAAAAGTTTCATAAAACAGAGTAATTTATAATGGTTCAAATTATTTTCATCATCAGATTTTCACTTGAATATGTGGTAGCATTGACTTCACTTTTTAAAAATACGATTCGAACCTTTGAAATGTAATTAATATATAGACACTAATTGAAAAAGTAAAGAGAATGATTTTCATTCGTTTAATTCGGAGCTTGATTATGTACGATACTATAAATTGACTTTATTCAATTTTATTATGGTCTATATATAAATACATTACATTATAAATATGTATCATAATTTATGACAAACTTTAAAAGTAGGAATCATTTCTATAGAGAGAAATGAAACGATAAGTAGATACAGGATAAAAATTATCGTAATCTATACACTAACCCATAGATACATGTATTATATATAATACAGAAGCTTAGAACTAATATACAATTCATTAACATTGTTCAATTTAACTTACAAAGATGTAAGTTCTATTGGCCAAATTTTTATTTTAAAAATGTGAACTCCATTATTTAGAAAAACTGTAAAAGACACACGAATTTTACTTTTCGTAGAACTGTGCGCACCTAATATCTGTTACCAAATGCATATATTGAAATTGAATTATATTGCAAGCAATGTAGCTTATCACGTATTACTACACGTTAGTTGCATCTTACACGGGAGCAAACATTAACATAGTTAAACTATTCTTCTCACACAATTTTAAACGACACATACTATTTATATATCTAAAATGAAAAGTGTCAAACTCAGGCACTATTGGTAGTTTTTAAGAAAAATAAGCGCTTCAAGGTATAGAAATTTATGTACATTTCTACTATTTTTTTTTTTCAGTTTATAATACCCTGGAACTACATGCTATTAAGACTTGCTAATTTGTCTTCAAAGTTATGTTAATTTGCATATTATGTACTGAAAGTAAGAAGTTTTATATCATACATCCTATGAGTTAAGAAAATATTTCATTTAAATATTTCATAAGAAGGATCATTATAAAACTACATTCTGATTTAAAAGTATAAAAATAGTTGTACCATTCCAGGGTTACTGTGTATACGCTGAAATAAAAGCACCTTTTGTAGAATGATCCCTACCATAATGTATACTCTTTTTGATTACTATTTGCCAGTTAAATTTCATTAAATCTTATCACATACACGGTTAAATGAATTAACTTGCAAATTTCATTCTTCTATATATAATCTTTGATTGAAGAAAGACTATCACTTACTCATGAAACAATATATTTAAATTAATTGGGCACTATTCAAATTTTATAAATTCTTAACATATCAACTAAATTTCTTGTAATGTTTGACAAATTTCTCATTTTATAATATTCTCGTACTCTCACTAATATTAAGTCTGTATAAACTATAAACAAATGTTATTCTCATAAATACTAACTTCTCATAAGTATACTAATTGTGAGTATATTAAATATCATGTTTGAAGCAAATGATTGATATTAATAATTTATTTAAGAAACAAATGACGAGTATATTTATCAAACCGAGTTTGATAAATTGCAGCGGAGATATTCTTCGTAAATATATTAAGTAAATAATTATGAGGTAACTTGTAAAAAAATGTTATATATAAAATTAGTAATAAAATAATTGAAAATTATTAAAAATTATTGAAACACATTTGAACCACAGACTCTTCAGTATAAGGTGAATAAATGTCTTTTAACTGTTGTATGCTCTTGTAGCAAGGTATGAAATTCAAAGTGAACGGAACATCTGTCACTTAAAGCATAGGAACTTATCATTAATGGTACAAGCATCGATAATGGAACTTGGGAGAAATATTTGTAATGACTGTTTCAAGTTATCTGCGTGATTCCTGTACGTGGCGTTTGTGCACATTCGTAATCTAATTTGTATACAATAATCCTAATCAGATTCAGTTTCTATGTTGTAACAGATTACAGATAACTTTATATATGTATAATTTTAACAAATCACATTACTGCGTGAAAATAGATTTAAACACTCTTAAAGAGATTGCACGATATTTTTGGTCAAAATGAAGAATGGTGGTTGAGAAAACGAATTATTATTTCGAATGCAAATTTTCCTCCTCATCGTCGCTATAGTCATCGCTTAAATAATAATTACTTTGCGAACATTCGAAACGGCCAGTCTTTTTCGGTGGTGGACTGTAACATAAAGTGCTTCATATTAATTATATCGATATGACTCGATACACAGTGCACAATTTTAGTATACTTCACATTTATGATCTATTTAAAGAACAATTTTAATTATAATATGATAACTTATATACATGAAGGCTATAAAGAATTACGTGACAAGTTATTTTCAATCATTTAAAATAATTTTCACCGTAAAAGCAACAACGTCATGCTTATCTTTGTAGCCTTCACGTACATAAAAGCAAGGAAACGAAATACACCTTTTACAAGCATTAGTCACATCGTGTATTATTGCTTAAAATTTATCTAATGTACTTAACAGTGGAATTGTATACTAACATAACATGCTGCAAATGGGTGGTGTGAAGTATTGAAGGTTTTCATATAGAAGCAGTACAGAATGAAGTGGTGTTGCATGTTAGTCAATTGACTCGAATGCTGTGATGTACCTTGTCTGATCTTCATCGTTATTGCTGGTATTACTGCCGTTTGGGCTGCCATCTCTTTTTGGGCTTGCAGGAGGAGATAGCGCTTGCATCAAACGACCTTTACTTTCATTCCAAATTGTTGACTGTGGATACAAAAGAAGATTGTATACACATGATAATCTATATGTATTCATGATACAAATCGACGTATATAGAAAAAGAATTTACTATGAAAGTAGAGGACTTGTTGAATTTTTTTAGTGGCCACGAAAATGTGATGACAGATTAAAAAGAGCAGTTTTATATGAATTAATTAGGACATTATTTATTCTTTTTTAAGGCATAGCTCGCAATGATGCATTAATATCGAGTACAAGATAAATATGAAAATAATTGCTCCATAAATACTACCCACCAATCTGCCTTCCCTGCCAAATAATAGTAGAAAAGCATCAATAAAATCTCGAGATTTCTCTTCCCATTTACTGATCATGTCCATCCGTTTCTCACCAATATTCTCCATCACTCGCTTACCCTTATCTTTTAAATCATCAAACTTATTTTGTAAACGGAATTTCTTTTCCTATAATCAAATGGCACCTAAGAGCATGCATACACAAAGCATGTTTATTTCACATGAAGAGGAATGTGAACTTACGCTGAGAAAAGAAACATTAAGTTCTTTGGCACTGTAGCCTCGCGCAAGATTTCTCCTTACATAAATATCGTAATCCTTAACTATTCTCGCTACGATATCTGACGTTGATACTCCTTCGGTTCTTTGCGTAGCAACGAACATACCCTTAGCTTTCAAGGCTGCATAAACATCTGTACTATCATCTGTCATATAAGGTATATCATCATGAGCAACAAAGTCGATCTGAAGAATTAAATATTATATGTACTACTAATATTTTGTAAATACATTCTTACGAATAACGTTATACAGCTTGTCTTACTTTATGTTTTGTAATAAATTCATCATTCAATTCCCAAGGTGCATCTCTGATGACTTCATCTACATAACGACAATGCCTTACTGCGTCATATCTCTCAACATCTGTCATGACGGTTTTTCCTTTTTTGCTATGTGTTAATTCATCATTACAAACTGCAATAAGAAGCTAAATTCATTATAGCTCTATATATGATACATACCAAGAAACTGAAATATTTTTTACCTCCTACAATAAGGTATACGTGTGGGAAAATATTTTTGGCTTGTAAAAGCTGCCTTGCATGTCCTTGGTGAAATAGATCATAGATACCATCTGCATATACTCTAATTTTCCTAGGAGCTACGTTAATATAAAGATATTAGTAAAATCATAAAGTTAAAACTTGTTACGGAGGTATAGATAACATTTTTTTATCTAACCTTTGCCACTTTTTGCCATTTTTAACGTAATGCGAATGTTGTAATCACATGCATTCCTCTCTGCAATTGCTTCAGGCTCATCACTGAAAGGAGCTTCTTTACATATTGACTGCAATGAATTGTAAATCAGTGGTTGATACAAAATTGAATGCAGATGCAAAATACAAAGATCTCATACACAATTAACATAAGTTAATGCAAATAAGTGTAAAAAGAAAATATGCAATGGAAACATGAAAATTCAAATTTGAACCATCAAAAATATTTAAAAAGAAATTAAACTCACTGGAAGCTCTTTGTGATAAACAGAAATTTTGCTATTACACATTTTCAGTGAAATTTGACCTGATTCACTATTTGCATTCCCGTTGCTTCCCCAAGTCATTGTCAGGAGCTGTTAATGTTATCAAACATATTTATAAAAAAAAATAACAATCTTTTCAAGAATGCAATTCATAAATTATACGTCTGTCAGGTTTAATAAAAATCTGTTACTTGCATAATAATATGATTGGCTAGAATATAACACTTTGGAAAATGAACACCGAACTTAGTATTAACACATTATTAAAATTTTCACTATGAATGAATCCCACGTTCATGTAGCCACGCATGAAATGCTTGTAGACTGAAGGATGGAATACTTTCTGCATTATATCAGTAGACGTACTGATGATCTTGCGTCACTCTGTTATCATAAAAAACTTTAAGCCTTTACGTATGACTGTGAAATTAAAGACATGATATCTCTGGATGATTAATGTTAATGGTATATTGTGGTTTGTATATAAACTTGAATATACCAAATAGATAAATGTTAAATGTGAATCATCGAGCACATGTAGACGATACAATTTAAAATCAACGAATTATAGATAAATTAAATAAATCACTGTCTAATAAAGAAATTGTTAAAGCAATACTACGTACTGGATAGACAGGTGAATCTTCTTTAGAGCAAGATGCACTTTCCCCATTTTGAATATTTGTATAAGGTGTGGAATTCAACATAGTTTCTTCTCTTGCTCGCTTTCTAGACATTTTTTAATCCTTCAATGTTAAATCCATAAAAGTCCTGTAAATGAAAACATGCAACAGGAGGTATAATTTCATATTATCATTAATTCAAATAACGAAGTATGTGCAACAATGAAATAAACATTGCATACAACTTTACATACAAAATAAATATAAAATCATAAATAGGTTTGCATATGTAAATGTTGCATTTGATTTCATACAATTAAATTAAGATAAGTACTTTCCAAATTTTCCTCGTTCGACTCTATCTTAATTATTACTACGTGCATATTTAAAAAAAAATAATTTACACCGAAATTAATGAACGTTTATCTGATTTCTGTGAGTTACTTCAAAATTACTAACCAAATTCATTGCTATAGTTTTAGGATTACAAGTCATATTTATAAAATATTCATGAATACCCATGCTACCTCCAGGAAACAATCACTGGTATGCCGAATTCTTTGTGAACCAGTCATGTTTGGTATTGTTACACACCATTAGCCAATAAAATTTAATCCCTGCAAAGCACTAACATGTTGCCAGAATATGTTTTAAGGTTAAAGAAGAACAACGCGAGAAACAAAATACGTGTGTATGTATAACGAGAAACGTTGAATGGAAAATGCAATATTTACAACAAATTAATGATTTTGGCACACGAAACACGCCTTAGAACGAGGCAACACGTCCACCCGGTTCCCTACAAGCTTGTAGCACGTATGTTGCCTATTTTGACATACATTATTTTGCGAAACTTTCGTGAAATTCAATTGAACTGAACGAACCTTTTTCACGCCCTAATTTCTGTATATACGACGACCGACTATACTGATAACTAGTAATAGGATATGACGAAAAATCGAAGAGTTCCGTTAGGAGTTTATTGAACTTGTAACACTCGCTGCACCCTCGCGCGCAACTACGACGATTGAATTTCGTTAACAAATCTGTTGAAACGTTTAAAGATATTTCACATTTTATGTTAAATGCTGCTCAACGGCTGACGTAGCAGACGCCCGCCGCAACACACTTGTCGTGGATATTCTTGCGCACTGCACGCGTTTCGTTTCAATATTGCAAGCAGGGGCGGAATAACGATATCACGAGCCTCAGGTAAATCGGCGGTGGGAAAGTGTACGCGTACGCTGGATCCCAATGCTAGATCCACATTAAAAAGGGGTACATTCGGGAATTACGAACGAGGACAAGAAGCCGTACTTGATACACCTTTATTTAAATCTAGTTCTGTTTCTACGACTACCGAAAATAAAAGTGTAGCCAAGTACGCATTAAACTTCTCTATTTAGATTACTTTGCATTGGAGTTTTCATTTTCCATTTGCCAATCCAAAGTTATACATACTTCGATGTCGAGATTACATGTAAGGCATTTTTAAGTCGTAGCAATTAAAGGTTGATAAGGGGTTACATAAAAAATGAATCGTTTGGAACAGTTAATATTGTTGCTAATTTTATATCTAGTAACGCGAAGTAATGATAAAGATAACCACGATGGAAGAAGCATTGGCAAAGTAGATTTTTCGGAACCGAGCAGAATGCAAAATTAATGTATACTTTTCATGCCATGTATGTATTTAGATACACACATTTTCAAACTGACACAGTTAGTATATACCTACTTAATATGCTTCCAGATTGTTGAAAAGAATAAATCAATAATTATAAACTGACGCAATTCGATCAATTAAAGATCATTTTCGCACCGTGGGTATGTTACTTCTAATATACTTAGATTTTATCAGCGATGTAGATATGCTCGTATTTATTGTTAAATAGTCAGATGTTTGACGATAGAGCGAGTACCGGCTACAGAAGAGGGGGAATAATGGTGACGTAATATCGGATGATCGAAAACGTCAGACTACAACGCTGACACATGATCATAAATGCCAATTAAAAAAATCG
>SHCU01000182.1:193738-218644 GCA_004307685.1 Ceratina australensis | reverse complement strand
TATAACTATATAATAAATAAAATTAATATATATATATAAACATTGTATGTGACCGATGACCGAAACAATGTATGTGACCGATTACGTTTTCTTATTTTTACGAATATTTTTTCACCCATTTACTAAAATAGAGGATCCCTTTCTCGATGATGTTCTCAAGTCAACGCCGTCTCCCGAATGAGCAAACCATGTGGCCGGGTAAAATACATACGTCTATTTTCTTAAAGCTCCCGCTAACGCGGAGCAAATGTTCCAACTCGGATTTACACACATGCTTTCAGCAACGTTTTATGATGGCTCGCATACGTGCCGATATTTTCACAGTTTGTTCACCGAGACTACATATCTGGTTCTTTGAGAAATGAAATCGGGGCCATGTTGTACATACGTATGAGACACGGCTAAGAACGTTTACAATGATTTATCATTTCGCAAATATTCAAATAAAACCTGATGAAATATACGAATCCGTAAATCGAGAGAATTTATTTTTTATTTCCGGAGACGGACAGTGCTTATTGGAACGACCCTACGTCGATAAATACCTATTTACAAAACAGTCAAAACTGTCGACCAAGCATGCCAGAGCATTAATGGAACTCCGAGGGAAACTTCGCTAAAGAAAATCTGTTCTCGACCTGCTGCTCCCTTATGCGGTGCACATGCTGGATCCGGAATCAGGGTGGTTCCGGTTTTTTTTTTACATTTCTCTATGGGAAACCCGAGCCGAGACGGTCGTCGCCTGAAAAGACGTCACCGCCCTGTCTGCAACTCTTCCAAAGAAGAGTGGAAGGAAGTCTTTTGCCGGTGGCTGTTCGGAGTAGAAACAGGGTAGAAGAGGCAGTGTGGTCCTGGATCCTGGGTTCTGGGCGGACGTCCGCTCCGCACGATCCAGATATCGATCGCCCAGTATTGTTACCCTCCAGCTTGTTATTAACTGTCATAGATCTCACGAAATGCCGACCTGTCGGTCGCTTCCCTGCTCTCACAAATTAATTTACCGTAGGAACCTTAAGTGTTTCCCGATGTGCATCAGATTTGTTTTACGTTACGTGACTGAAATTTCAAATAAGCACTATACACCAATAATGTTTTAGAGAAGATTAAAAATACAAGGTTTATACTTTATTTATATATATATAAAATTATTTTGTATTAAGCTGTCTTCATTATTTCATGATTCATTATTATTCGTTATATTAAAAAAAATGTTTGATCGTAAATGTTCAATCATTATCATGCTCTTGTAACACATGTGGAAAATTTGTGCGGAAATGAAATTTGCTCAAAGCCGAGACCGCCCTCGTTGCAGCGACTCTAGCGGCTACCACCCTCGGGGGCCAGCAAGGGCTGTGAACCGAGATTTCTTAGATTCAGGAGCCTCGGGGTTAGGAAGCCGAGGTATACGCGATTGCGGTGGTCTTCCATTCTGGCAAATGTCCGCCCCACGCGACCTCAATTTATTCGACACCTCCCCTCGCCTTCAGCGGTCGGAAACTGCTCCGAATCTTCTTGGCGCGAGGGAGCAACCGCAACGCAGGCTGGTTCTCGAAATTCGATCGTACGAAACACCGCGCGCCGGGCTAGCCAAGGGGTTGAGCGAAACCTGCGTGCCGGCGTCGTAAAAGAGTTATTATGCTAATGTACAGTGCATGCCTAATTACTTCCCCGGGAAAAGGAAGCATGTACGTATCACGCGGGCCTATCTTCTTGCTGCAAAGTTGCTGCGAGGATGATTGATAAAAACGAGCTGCGTCGTGGTCTGGGTAGCATAAATTTGATCGGCATGTTCCCCCGGACGATTCTATATACATAATATCTTAATTTTTTGCTCGCTTAGCGACGGCGACATTGCGAACTTATACAATTTTTTACTCCCGTGTCGCGTGATCATTCTTTGTTCGAAACGAAATTTTAGAAAATCTTCTGTCAGTTTAAAAATTATCGGTTGTTCATTAGAAAAAAAATTTTCACTCAGCTTATATTCTTACTTTTTTATTAGTCATAATTTCATATTTTCAACACGTAAGAATTCTCTTCCAAGAACCATTTACCCCGAGCAAATTAACATGCTAATCCTTCAACCGCAAGCTCAAGCGGGGAGACATGAAATTCTTCATAAAACGTGGGAATCCACATAAAATTTTCCCCGCAGTCGGGCTACTCGGAAACGACACCGACGACGCGTCCCTGACAGTCGACGTCCGACGCGCCGTTGCGGCGACGACGAATCTAGAGTCTGGACGCGAGCCAGTCTTGCGAAAGTTCGTAACACGTGTTTCAGGTCCGTTGGCACGTGTTGGTGGTCCGGCGAGGCCCGTAAAACGTCGCGACTCCACGCCGACCGGACGCCGACAAAGGGCGCCTCCGGCTCTCCTATTGTGGAGAATTTAAGTCCATGGAAACTGGCCGCATTGTCGTGCCCGGTTCTCGTCGGACACGCACGTCCACGGATTTATTCCCGAAAACGGAAGGAAAAAAGGGGATACCACCGACTGACGTTGAATCGTGCCGCCACGGATTCCCTAGGTTTTCTGTTCCCGATCCTCTTTTCCTTTAGATCCGCCGTTCACCCCGGTGAGATTCTTCCTTCTCACGAGTAGAGTCACTGTCTTCTATCGGTATCCTTGTTCATTCAAAGAGTCATGTCACATCGACTAGGACAATTCTTTACAAGAGAGAAAATTCTTTACATGAGAGAAAAATACATATTCTTTATCGTAAAATAATTTATTTTATAATTTTTATGTTTCTGAGGTAAATCCATTTAACCATTCCCTGCCCGAGCTGAAAGATAGTAATTAGTTCGCTAGATAGGGAACAAGCTTGGGATGAAGGTAGTACGACGAAAATTGAAAGAGCATCGAAGTCTGATCTTCTCTATTTGTGTATAGGCGCGTCGAAAGGGACGGGGCGAACAAGGGCCCCGGAAAGCGTGGCCGTCTTGGGAGGTCGCGGATGCGCCACCGGGATATTCGCATGCCCTCCTAAATATGTTATTAGTTCGGTCGTATAACTGCTTCATTTCGGGGCGCATGGCCCGAAGGCGATCATCTGCGTTCGCGGGCGTGAAGCCTCCGCCGTGGATCGTCCGTCGCAGGAACGTGGGTCGAACAAAGATACAGGAAGCCGTTACCTTCCTTTTGCGAGAGTTGCGATTAGACGGGAGAGCGCGACGCGACGGTGCGCGCGGGTTTCGCCCTCCCAGAAGTTCGACCAGGGAGGCCTAGATTGTTTAATCGGTCCCCCCCTCTAATCAATGCCGCAACACCCTGTAATTTCGCCAAATTGCGGTAGAGATTCTGTTCTACGAGACATTCGGGACGGAATAGGCAGTAGCCCCGATGGCTCTCGATGGTAGGTCTTAATTTAGGCCGCCATAACAGCGGACTATAAGTAGTAGTAGCCCGCTAGCCGTTTCACGGATGTTTCCAGTTTAGATTACGTCGGCCCGCTGCGACGACGACGCGGCTTGCGATTTTTCATCGGCCTGATGATCGTGAGCCCGGGATGGCCGACCGTGGGAATTGAGCTCGAAAGCGAGTGGCTGATAAATAGTGAAAGAGAGACGGTGAAATTCACCGGTTACAGAGGAGGATTACGGCAGGCCGATTAGACGGTTAGAACGCGGATAGACGGAGGGCACTAAGGCGCTTCTATTAAATATGTATAGTAGTGTTTACTACTGGGCCGGTGATCTCCGCGTTTGCGCGTTACCCGTGAGCAGTCGAGCTTAATGACCGCGTAGATTTGCAGTATGGATCCGGTAGAATTGCAGCTACGAGCCTCGGGGGATGGGGATACCTCGGCGGACCTCGTAAACTACCGTTATTATTGACCAGGTTTATCGTTAAGCTCCTCTGCTGATGTTTGCACAGATTTCGTGCACCGTGCGAGATCAATATATTAATCACGGTCAAGCGTAGTTGGTTTGTTAACTTTGCAACATGGTTCTTAAGCGAATGACACGTTTCACTGGTTATTAGAATCGTAAATCTTTCGTAACGAGTACAGAGTAGTTTCTTTCATGCGCAATGTAATCCAGTTGGTCGTTTATATTCGATGAGAGAATATGTGCTTAGTAAGTAAGAAATATTTAATCATCATGTTCAGAACATTGATATAATTGACATAAAATATTGATATATATATATGATATAATATATTGTATAAATTTTGGTCAATTAAAAATAAAAATCTGCGACTGTCAAGACACGATCGCAATAGATGCGACCAACAATCACTTATTATTATTGAATTCAGGAAACAGGTAAATATAAATTAAAATAACAGAAAATAATATATTCATTAAAACGTACGAAGGTACATGCATGCGGGTTACTTGTGCTCTGTTAGCAGGATCTTCCGACGCAGTTTTTAAATAGCCCTCGAATTAATACTGTATCATGAAATTACAGGTGTACCCTGGACCAATAAAGGGCCAACATCATAATTGCCTCGTTCGCGATATAATTACTTTATTCTAGATATGCTGTAAAAACGCAGCGTCGAAGAGAGAAGAGATCTTAATCGCTTAATTGTCTTGAGCCTGAACCAGCTTGCATTCATTACTCATACTGCCATAACGTTATATGTTTCACTATTCTCGATACCCTGACATTCCTTATGCATCGTACAATTTTTACATTTAAGATATAATAATTTAGACTATTATATAATTTAACATACATGTAATATGTAAATATAAATAAATATATTACATTTATAAATATGTATACGTATAAATATTATATTTGTATTAATAATGATGCAATTATAAAAATAAATTAATAATGCACAATAAGAATGTACAGCTTAAGAGCCGTGATTAAATCGTTTGTCGTCCGTAATAATTACATCGTCACTGGGTGCAGTTAATTCGCGGCGGAAAATACAATGATTCCTGAAGCAACGCCGCGGCATCGGGGTGCAATTAGGTGATCTGTAATTGGCCACGTTGAAGTCCGTGCATGCAATAACTCAATGCCTTAAATGAATGAAAGCGGGCGACTCGATGCATCGACGAACCATCGAATTAACGCAATTATCGCCTCGGGAATGTTTTACCCATGGTAAATCTTTGATTACCGTCCTCCATCACGTCGAGTCGTACGCGATAATCAAAGCGCTGGGCACGTCGCGACGATTTAAATTATGCATTATTCAATCAATAATAAAATCCAGACAAAGTATAATAATTTTAAAGAAATTCGGAATTAATTTTTGTATTAAACAATAAAAACGTAGTGGAAGTGTTTTCTTAATGAAACGTACAAAGTATTTTCTAAACAATTTAGAGGATCGAGTTAACGAAACCCGTTTCGCGAAAAAGTGTAAAAGAAACAAGTGAAACTGTTAATGTCGGCGAAGAATTTCAATGCAATCAACACGATCGGATTCCTCGACGATGAAAATGTATGTATTCTGCGATTAATCGTGGCCGGCGCTTCTGTGATCCGCGGCAAACATCTTGGGTGGCGAAGTGATTAAACCTTGAATCGGCCTAATTTCCGGTTTATTGCCTAAGATGTTTGCCGATTTCGTCGGCTGGAATTTCGAAACGAGCGCCACTGATAGAAGAACAAGTATCTGTATGCTGGACTTAAGCTAAGTCGCTGATAAACTCGGTATCTTTAGAATATTGTTCCCGACATTTCTCAATGCTCCTTGAGAGCGATCGCAACATCGACTCTTTTTAAAAACGTAATTACAATTATTATCTAATTACAAGTACATTACTATTACTCTCTTATAATTATAAAAATATTTCATGTATTAAAGGTAATGTCAAAAAACGCAATTACGGGGAAAAAAAATTCTGAAGCGCACACTTTGGTAATTACATAAATGATTTCCCAAATGCGGCGATGCGGACGATTAATATTCATAAACGACAATGTACATACGATCGATTCTGAACCACCAGAAAGAATACGGGCAATGTCGAAGGGAGTACCTTTTTACCTTTTACTGGACATACACGACGCATTTATTTTTATGCGATTTTAATATAGCCGCGCGGGATCACTTATACACGTGTCGTACACTCCCCTTTTCTCCATAAAATCGCATCGGCCGCCCCATTCGTGTCCCGATAACGACGTAAAGCCGATCGCGCTCGCGAGTACGTACGGGCGCGGTATCGCCGGTGAAACGTATAATTAATATGTGCGAGCTTGATATTACGCAAAATTGCTTACATGACGCAACGCGTACGCCGGGGGACAACGTGGCCACGCTACCGTCGCCGTCGTCGTCGAGATTACGAAAACGAATCGCAACCGAAGATCGTGCAAGAGAAAATTCATTTAACGACCGTGGATCGGATTAAGTAGCGATCACTCTGTCTTATCGCGATCTCCCGTGACATAATTTCTTTATTACCCCTTTCTTTTTTTTTACGTATATGAACATGTCTCGGACGGAATCTACTTCTGGATCTCGACGCGCGGGACACGCCAGCAATTATGTGCAAACAGCAGCTCGAATTCGGTTTCGCAAAATGGCTCTTAAAAGGTCTATCGGCGCGCGTGTGGTCCAAGCACGGTTGGCCAAGCAGTTTCGCCGTTTCATGGCTACTATGGGAAAAAAGAGTACCTGGACTTGAGACTTTTAAAGCAAACACGTTTTCTCTAACGATGACGAAACTACCATCTCGGTCTGAATTCTTAGGGAAATAATACTTTTTATTACTCTGAAATCAATGTTTTACATGTATATTTATTTATTTAATGCTACGAAAAATTCTTCGGTCTCTCTCTTGATTCCTATAACCACTCTCTCTAAAGTCAAATCTCTCGATGGATTACGTTTTGAAAGCTCGAGATGAGGAATTGCAATTTTTGGCCTGAGCGAATTTAGATCGTAAACCTGAAACAAGTGTTGAGATCATCAATAGGGTACATTGTTACCTAATCAACGCTGCCCTTCAGTCCGTGAAAGAGGATTCCTCGTGGTCGGCACGCCGAGCAGGTGCATGGTGCATCCGTGGCGACGTATTTTACCGATTATAAGCTTGAGACCACCCCTTAGAGGGCAGCCACCGAGGGGAACTGTTTTAATTGGAAAGGGGGAGTTTGTTTTTAATTAAATGCTGGCCCCATGGTTCAATAATTGCTTTCGAGTTGTTGCGATAATTGATAGGTTGCCAAATGAAACTAAATGATTTTTTATCGGTCTATTTTTTCGAAGTTACGTATCAGCAGTCATCATATCGTGATAGAATGACGAAGTGAGCAGACCTTGGTAAAATGAGTCTGAGAAATAAAGAGAGATGTTGTATCTTATAATTTGATGGCATAATTACATTGAAAATGAATATAATCGATCTTCTGAAGTTCCAGATATTTGCAGTTAAAAACAAAACTGCATACACATTATTTAATATAGAATAATTTTTTTAAAAATCGAACCGTGTGTTTAATGTTCATCTGTTTATATGGCCAATCGGTTATAACCATTGAGGTAGAAAGCTCAATTCAGAATATTGCCAAGAATCCGGATAATTAACCACTGGAAGGCAACGTTGCTACAGTGGTCTTAAAAAAAGAGACAGAGGCATAAGAAACATTTGTAGCCCCTCAGATATCGTGGAATAAAGATTTGATCTACAAAGCTAATACTTCGCCGATTCGAAGGAAGGGATGAAAACTGAAATTAGCCAAGCACGCAGAGACCAAGCGACTAATTAGGTTGCCAGTCGTTCGAATTAACGTTATTCGTTTCGGTCGAGACATACTTTCCTGCTTGGAGTCTGATAATCAGCAAGCGTCATGGTATCCAACGGTTATTTACTTGTATCATCTTATCGAAGCCGAATCTATTTTCGGGACCACATAAGGCGAAACCGAATCTGGGAGTACATATACTGTTATTGCCTCGTTCAATCTAAAGGTTCTTACGGTAACACTCAAGGCGATAATTTCATTTTTTGGAGTACGTGTTTAAAGATCGTCATTGATCGTCCCAATTTTTCCTTAATTTCCCTTTCCTGAGATCTTTAACGCAAATGTCATTTTCTTCTAATTCATAACAGATTGAATTTTAAATAAAGATGTATTAAAAATATATTACTCTGAGGGAAATATGAATTAAATATACTCTCACATTCGAATACTCAATATAACTCGACACTCGCGAAATACGATTTCTGAAAGTGATTCCATAAATGCATAATCGACAGAATTGAGTATTAGCACTGTCCAGCAAAATCGATCCCAAGGGGCAGCATAGCCTTGAGGAGAAAATTGCCCGTGACATATTTACTTACTAACTCGCGGCGGTTATCGAGGATCGAATCTGCTTTCGAGGCCGCGCAAAACCAAGTCGAATCGTCGCGCGGCACCACGGGCCCAGGCCCGAATGCTCAAGACCGCCCATGTCGAGCCTGTCCGCGGCACGGCGAAATCGTATTATGAACGTTTTATCGAGACGGTCCGCGAAGAGTGGCGAACCGCGAGTACCCGAAGCGTTAATTGCGAGCCGCTCTTTTCCCAAGGCCCGTGGGCCACACGTGGCCACGATGTACGCCTCGTTAAGGCGGTTCTTAAAGTGATCCTGCCCGATCAAGAATTCTCGCTTCTGGGAGGGTGCCGCGGTCGTACCGGTATACGACGAGTTCTCAACTTTTCGTGATCGCTGTAATTGGAAGCGACCACGTGCAGGCTGGGGGGACTTCGCGCTGGTGAGAGATTGTACTACCAATGGCTGAACGAATGAATTCCAATGGCTCGCGGCGAACGGTGAAAGTCGCAGATTTTTTTTCCATCTTTTTTCATCTCAGAATTGATGAAGCAGTGAAGACTCAGTGATAACTAGTAAAATTAGACAGACTGTCACTATCATGTTCTACTTGTATAATAAAAGATTTTTACTGATTTTTAGAATCTTGTACATGTTAGAAAAAAAATATTTAATTAATCAGTCTCTGTACCACAATCATTTTCATTAACATTTGTTCGGTTTATGTTCGTTAGACGTCTCACAGGAAACGAGGCCGAAAAATTGAATGATCAGCCGCTCGACAGTTAAGAGAAGATTGATTTACTTCAGGAAAATAAAAAGCGCGCACAGCATCCGGCACGAGTCCAGAAATGGGAAAACAGGGATGCAGACGGAAAAGGTCGCGGCGCGTGCTTGAATCAATGGGAGTGCTCGATTGTGTCAGCATCGCGTCGGCCTGTGTCTTACACTGTATCACTCGAGGATCTATGGGGTTTCTTACCCCGGAGTGCAGGGCAGCTACCAGCTCTTACGAGTGTTTCCACTTATAATAACATTCCGAAACACATAAATACACTCGAATGGTCGAAGCCGCGCTGCTGTAGGTCCTCGTGGAGTGGACGGCTAGTCGGGGCCGTGTCTAAACGTTCGACGTCGCCTTCGGCAAAGGACGACGCGACGGGATGTAGTCACTCCGCCCCTGGCTACTTGAACGTCATCGTCCGCTTTGAAGGATCGTCTGGACGGGCTGTCTCGTCCGCGCCTGTAGTAGATTTCTTACCGGGAACGCCTTAATAGCGTTTCGAAGCACCTATTTGTGAAATGTTTGGATAAAAGTTATTATCCATGACTGATCTCATTGAGAGACGTAAGTCTCAATAAAAACTCGGTAGATCCTTGAGGTCGAGGACTTCAAATTTCAAAAGACACTTCTTGGGACATAAAATGTTTTGCTAATAAAACACAATGAATTATACATTAAATTTAATTAAGATACATAGAGCACATTGAAATACGAGTTAACAGCCTCAGCTTTATCGTTTTTTACGATCTGACCTCGGCGCACGTAATATTAGAAATTCGTACATGAACCAGCAAGAACAAAAAGCAGGCTGCTTCTGCAAGCGTAATCATCCCAGAGGGACTCTAAATTTTTCTGTTACGACCGACGAGATACCATCCTAGAGGATAATCAGGAGGAATCAGTTTCTTCGTCGCGTCGGCATTAGGGGCGTTATTCAGATGCGCGACGAGGGAGCGACGAATTTTTACGTGACACCGGGTCCGCCGAAAAAGGAGCACCGCGAGCTCCCCGGAGCTTTCGCAAACGAGTCACGTCGGCGACGGATGCCCCGGCGACTACCGGATCGTTAGTTCTTCTGCCTCCTCGCCTCGGCTCCGGCTGTATCGAACCAGCCGAGCCGGGTTCTTAGATCTCACCGCTAGCGGGTGGCGGCGTAACGAGCCACCTATACGTACCTTACGCATCGGAGAGCCGAGAGCGTTTTCACCGGTAAAAATGCACGCCCACCATTCGCGAATCACGCGATACACGAATCTTCCGGTCCGAGCTTCGCGTTTCACTCGAAGCTGTTCGCTTCTTTTCTTTTTTTTTTTCATTTGCCATCGCTTGTCGCTCGGAGCGAGACCGCTGGTTTCTGGTATTGTGTTGCTTGCTTGCTTAATGTCAATGCGCGGGATTTGATTGCGCCCGTGATGCGTTCTGCGTTCCTGGAAGCTCGCCGTTATTGTAGTTTAACTTCGGGTAATTTTAGGTGCTTGGGTAATTTCGCGAGGGCCGCGGTACGCAATTGCGAAGTAGGTGCGGAGGCTTAGTTATTTCAAGGTTTCACCTGGGAGGAAAGGCTTGCTCCTTAAGAGAAATTTTTACATTCAGAGACGAACTGCTATTTGAAATCAGTGTTCTCAACACACATTTTTACGCGCGAGTTTATATTTTTACTGCTTATCGAAATTATGGCTCAGGTTCACGATTTAAGAACTTCGAGAAAATAACAGGTATATTGGATGGAACAATTTGAAATAAATATGAGTAAGTGGATTGGCGGTCGTGTGTCTGGAAATACTCGTATTACTCGAATGGCGAGTTCCCAAAAGATGTAGCCAAGGCTGCCTACCTACCTACCTACCCACCATTCTGGTAACTGTACATTTACACCGGAAGGAAGTTGCACGGTTTTGGAACAAAGGACCACCCGAATGCTGACGCGTAACAGGCCACCGTTCTACTACCACTTACATCTTTTTCAAGCATTTCCATGGAAATCGCAGATTTCATGGTCTCAGCTAGCGTTCACATGTATCGAATATCTTATAATTAACTTCCGCGCAACCAAGTAATCTCGTTGTCCGATAATATTATTCTAACAAAAATTCAGGATAATAATGTGTTTTCAACTGAAAGTAGTAATTTTCTCGTTTTCGATTATTTGTATTAATAACCGGTCCGGAAACCCAAACTGACATAAACGAGTTTTCCGAAGTGTCTTTAGGCCTTTTATCTTTCGTTCCATCAACATAATTTCCGTGCTTCTAGAAGACGGCCACGAAGGATCGCCTAAAAAAGCGATTACCGCCACTCGTCTGCTACTTTACACAGATTCGGGTAGACAAGTCCATCGTAAACTTCCGCCTGATCTCACGGCTGAAATAGGTCCACCGTAGTTTCAGCAATAATTTACTAATGGTCGCATAATTACTTCTGTTCTCAAGACGAAATTAGTTCGTCACAAAAATTGACGGTTGGCCCGTCCGAATCTAATTGAGCGACAGGACCTTTCACAACGTCTTTTCCTTGTTTCCTGTTGATACAATTTATAAATTAATGACACTTACCGTGACGTATGTATCGACTGCTTCATACAAACTCGAAGCTCTGCTTGAACAACTCTATTTAAGGGAGGTATATTCTCACTATTTAGAATCCTTCGGCAGCCGTGCAAATCTTTTCCAAAACGTCTGTTTGTCTGTCCGCCCAAAAGCTCGGAATTCTACGTGGCTCACGCGCGTACGTAACGAGGATAAATATTTATCCGGGGAACGGTATGGGAAAGACCGGCGGTAAGTCCTGAATGAAGGGGATGAATACGGCGCGAGATACAGATCTCACCGCGGGTGAAACTACCTGTTAGGGACTGTCGTGAACTTTTCCTTCGGGAAAGCCGGGCAGATTTCACCTAATACGCTGGATTAGGGTTTAAACGGTCTGGCAACGAGGCATTCACTCGGCGGTACAATAAAACGCGCTGCAGCTATTCAAAGGATATCCGACGACACCGGCTGCTCTAATAATCTGTCGTAATACGGGCCGGAAGTGACGCGCGGGGGAAAGGTAAACGGAATCTGGGTCAGAGCTTTGTGGGAATGCAACTGGTGAAAGAGTTGTTCTCAAGACGTTTTCGCCTGAGTCCTACTAGAAGTGCACTGATTTGTCGTTTATATCTTCAGACATTGGAAATTACAACAAATATTGTTCATTTTTTTATAAAACTAATAAATTATTTACTTCATGACTTCGATTTTTTTAATAAGATTTTAAGGATTAAAATTAAAATAACAGTTATAATCCGGACAATTAATTATAATGATCAGAAATTAATTGATGTGAATTGAAGATGTACAGGAGAAATGAGAATCTCTGAATGCGACATCGTTTCCACCTGATCGTGCAGTTGGAAGGCAACGGGACGAACTTTTTGCGAAATCCATATTTACCGAATTACGCCAGGTGCAATCGCGATGCAGGTTACGTGTATGCAATTTCGTTTCTCGAGCAAGCTGGGCGGGAGTGGTGCCAGGACATTCGATTATGGGACGAACGGACTCGGTCGATTTTAAACGGCCGGTCAATCTCATACATTGTTATTGCGGTGAACCGCAGCTCTCTCTTCCGCCAGATTTTACGAAACGAATACAAGCGTCCCGGACACGCGATTCCGGAGAGAAAATTCGGTCAACTATAAACCAATCTGCGCATCCGATATCCCTCTATCATCGAAACGACGCGTGCAAACCATGGTTGTAATATGACATGATAATAACTCGAAAAGAATTCGATTTTTGAAATTCACCTGTTGCTTAAAGATGTTCTGCGTTTCTACAAGGGGTCTTGTTTTAAAAAATTCATGTCAGTACGAGGGATCGAAAACATTTTACTAGCTGATGCAACCATGGCATAAAAGAAATACAATTATTACTTAAAGTTTCTTCGAGAACGGAACTGAACGCAGTGTTAATGAGCACGTAACTTGTTTCAAGAAACACGCAATGAAACTTCGTAGGGTCAAGCGTTAAGCCTTTAAATTTTTTCCACGAATCCGTACGGACTCAATTTGAATAAACGTGTAAAGGGCGCTTGTTGGGGTAGGTCTACGGTACGGTCTCTCGGGCTACAGCGGCGCGGTCACTTGGTCCGAAGGTGTTTTGTTAGGCTTGGCGTATTATTTCAAAGACTTGCCACCCATAACGTGTAACAATTGCCCCCGGCCGTGTCTGAGGTTACAACCGGGATTGTGTTGCGAAGCTGCCCGAGCTAGGGAAGAACGCGGCGAGCCACGGTCTCGCGTGGCTATGAACAATGAGCTTCCAGCTCCAGGAAGAACGCATGTGCGCGTCTCGAATAGCTAGCCTGGGTCCCCGGGCTCGGGCATAACGGAACGTGGACAGATCTACAGCAGCGTTGCGAAGCTTACATTGAATTCACGTAAAGCGAAGAATATTGCCAATTAATTTTTTCTTTCGACCATTTACAAATTGATATACGTCAATTCTATTTAATCAATAATTATTTCCGTACAATAATCTCAGAAAAACATAAACGATATATTTATTATTAAAACGTTTTATATTGTTTTACATAATATTCATGGAATTATCTGATTTCTATTCATATCGCGTACGAAACGTCCATACATCAGACGGTGCCCGCGCCAAGGGCGATTAACCGCTTCACCCCGTACTCTAGTACGCTTCCTACAAATTGATATACGTCAATTCTATTTAATCAATAATTATTTCCGTACAATAATCTCAGAAAAACATAAACGATATATTTATTATTAAAACGTTTTATATTGTTTTACATAATATTCATGGAATTATCTGATTTCTATTCATATCGCGTACGAAACGTCCATACATCAGACGGTGCCCGCGCCAAGGGCGATTAACCGCTTCACCCCGTACTCTAGTACGCTTCCTACACTCGACGAGCGTGCGTTTCATTCCATTCACTGAAATCGTATTTCATCCCGGTCGCTCGAGCACTCATTAATAGCATGCACGCGGGGTCACGTTGATGAAAAGTGAGGAGGAGGTGGAGAAATATATCGATGAAAGGGTGGAGGTTGCCCGTGGCGCGCACCCACGCGATCTAGGCCATCGAAGGCTCTGACGCGAGAGAGAGAGAGAGAGAGAGACAGGAACGAAGAAAGCAACGATGAAATTCTTTCACGGGTTCATTAATGCCCGGGGTTATTAATAGAGGACGCGAGGCCTGAAATAAAAGGATCATAAATACGGGATTACGTGGGTGTCCAGTGGCCGCCCATGTCGATTGGCGTGCGGCCCGCCCGAAGTAACAATTTAATTACAGCCGCGGCCTTCGATATGTATAGCAGCCACCCAGGCTAAATTGATTTTGCCACGGTATTAAGCCACGGACGCGGACCGCGATTTATTGGAGCCCGGCAGCCACGAAACGGTAGTCGATGGATAGACTCGCGCAGCCGGACACGCCACGTAATTAAGAAGTTTCTTCAGGTTCGACTAAATCCAATTTCTCCGAGCCGTTCTTCGCCCTTGGCCAAACGTACTCCGCGCGAACGGAGTACTCGCCTTTTTTACTTCACGAACTGGAAAACCCTTTGACGCGAAATCAGGGAGGATAAATGTAAGATATTAACGTGCTCTCGAGATCTCCGACGCGTGACAGCTAAAACGCGCCTGTAGGAGACACGTTTCGATATTCCATTAGCATGGTTGAAACGGTCGCGGTGGAAATCGCACGTGTCATAAATATACATGCGAAGATCGGCGGAGAGTTCCGTAAGAGAGCAGGAGAGGTTGCTGCCACTATTCTATCTCACTTTCTCGCTGCTTTTAGCTTATCTGTCGGACAGGCCACCCCGGACGGGTAGCTGTACCCGGTAAGAGGGTTTCGAGTGTCTCGGGCGGCTCTGATAATTGGAAAGGGTGCGTGAGTTCGTCTGACATTTGTTTGAACGGCCATTATGTAAATAGAATCCTGGCGTGGCCCTCGAGAGGCGCCATAAAGTTTCATGGAACGTGGGCTTCCCCCTACCTGTCCGCGAAACTTCTGGCTTTCAAACTGAGCCTCGCTACTCGTATATGCGTTGGGAAATTCTATTGGACATATATGCGTTTTTTTTTAGCTGATTTTACGATAGGTGCAAATGGGAAAATGTTTTCCAACTTTTTATGTTACAGATAAGCCTTTTACAACGCGGTAGATACTCCTCTTGGAAACACAGCTTTGTGGAAAATCGCTAAGTTAATATAAGAACTTCTTTAAAAGCCTTACAAAGTATCAAACATTTTTCATAGTATTTTGTGTATCATGTTACATGTAGTAACTGTTCAAATTCCATTGCTTTCCGACGTTTTTATTTAAGGGCAACCTTAAGCAGCCGGCGTCTGCAAACCGCTTGAACGCAACAAATTCCTGCGGCGTTCGTTCATTTTTCAACTTAATTTCCATCATACTTCTCCGTGTGCTCGAGGGAGAGAAAGAATTCACCCCCTCCCGGATAGCCGAGCCGAACGGTACGAGACCGCGTGCACTGTGTAATTTCCCCGGGTGATGTACGCACAATGTACCGTAAAAGGTTTCCTAAAAAACGTCCGGAGGTGCCTCAAAGGCAACCCCCTTCAATTTATCTGTCGTAAAGCAACGCATCGCGGGTGCCCAAGACACGTGCACGTCCGCGCGCACTGCACGCGCCACTCCGTGTAACGGTTAAAAGCAATTAAGCTCTCCTTTCATCTCCCAAATGGCCGCGCGCCGCGTTGCCTCGGTCGCGCGGCTCGCGAGCCGCAATTTTGCCCCAATGGGACAAATAATTGACGGTGAACAACGATCGGAGCAAAACGACAGATGACTCCCAGGAAACGGGTTCACGACAAATTGGAGCGGCTCGTCCCTGACAGATAGAGCGGAACGAAACGCGGGCAAGCCGCGCGCGCTCGAATTAATCGCAGGGAGCGTGCATTAGAAAAATTCTCACCGTAATTAGTTGCCCCGCCGCGCGTAGCGGTTATTGACATGGTGATCCAGCGTAAAACCACAATTTCGTTTTGTACCGAGTAAACAGCAGAAACAGTAATTAATGTTCAATTAAATTTGAATAATCGACTCGTCTGTTTTGAAAGTGGCCTAAGTCCATTTATAGTTGAACTGAGAGAATTAACGCTATATATAGTTTAAAATAACGATTATTAATTAATTATACGTATATTAAAGTAGCCAGCTTAATTTTATTTTTCAAGATAAATGGATCAATTACTAATTAATATGTACAACTGTCTCATTAGTTTGACCGCTTTAATTATGTTTCGTAATACGAGAATTCGCATCCATTATTAATCGATGTAAGTAGAGTTGCAAAATACTTTGACTGAGGAACCTTTCCCGATACTTTCACGCGTGATATCTCAATCGGGCGTGCGGCCCACGACTGAAGACGGCGAGGTTACACTTCCGGCACCGTTTGCCGAAGGAACTCGTGGTCAACCGCCGCTATCAACCGCTCGCCTCTCGACGCATACAGGTAAATATCAGCTTGCGCACACGTACGTACGTGCACGCAGGCACGTACACACGTGTACATATGGCCACGAGGATCCGCCGATTTGACACAGTTTCGAGCCGTGAAGACAGGTTAAAAGACAACGCGTGAATTACGCTCGCGTTCACGGCGCGGCGTTTATCTGCCGCAGCTGGCACAATAAAATTGAAATCGCATTGTACCGTACATTCCTCCGGAGGCGCAGCAATCAACGCGCGCTCTTGCTCTTTTATCGTTCAGCCGCTACCAATGATCGTCCGTAGCCGTTGTCGTTGCCGGCGCTTTATCTCCCCGGGCTCGCCTTTTAAATTGTGCAATCTCGTTTCTTCGTACTGTCTGGATAATTAACGACAGCCGGGAGGGGGGAGCCGATCGCGGAATGAAGTCGTAGAAAGCTGGACTGGCATCGAATCTCCCGCGTGAAAAATGTAGAACTGATTACGATTACCGGTTTGTACTTGGTAGCTCGCGGTGCTAATGGATCAATTTTTTTGTAATCACATTAGATTTATCATGTATCGCGTAAAAAATTTAAACAGGGAGATTTAAGGGAATTTTTATAAACTCTCATTTGATATTTTTTATTAGTTACACAATGCTAATTAATAGTTCGCGTTACTAATGGCTCTAAGAAAATTATTACAAATTCTTTTCCTGTACTCGTATGTATTTAATAAATTGATAATTGAATTGATCATTTGATACAAGGTATAATTATATTTTGATCAAACGCAGCGGGCGTGGATAAGACGATGCGTTTTCACGCCTTTCGACGGTAATACAGTCGTTCGGTCAATTTATGCGACCACTCGGTGGAACAAGTTTCGCGGAAAACGGGGACAACCTTCCGAACGGGCGTCACGTTGATAACGCGGCGATGACAATAAACACCGTACAGCATCTGCGAGGATAATTTGCAACCGGGAATGCCGCGATATTTCTCTTTCGGCAACAGTTTCGAAACTGACCTCGTAAAACGAGATTCACTCGAAAACGGAACACGTTTTATCGCCGGTTCTTCTCGGTACCCTGTCCCCAGATAAAAGTCAATTACCAACCGTAGTACGTCACGCCTTCGTAATTCACTACCCGCTTAATTAAGAGTAATTAAAGTCGATTATGAAGATATTTTGTAACACTCGTTGTGCACGTATTTCATAAGTTACTGATAATTAATAGAGTCCTGAACAAGATTAAATTATATATTATATGTAATATATAATATTATTAATATTGTTACATATATTAATATATTATCATTATATATAAATTATATAACAATTAATTTCATCATCATCATCTGTCTCCATAATCTTTCTCAGTATTTAAGATATAAATAATAGGAATTGATTTTTATGTTTTTTTTTTCCAAATAATTATTTTACTATTATTTTCAACCCATATATTTCCGCTGGTTAATTTTCGTTTTTAGATCCTAGTAGACCGGTCTCAACGATTCGACAACTCGTTCGAGGGCATTCAGGTTTCTTGCCGGGTTGGCGTGGCGACAGGGCAGCGTTTATCCGGATTGCTGGCCACGTCCTAGTTCGCGGACGAACGATTATCGATCGTGCACCCTCGCCCTGATAAAAACTGGTCGCCTTGTTCCCGTCGTACTGTCAGGATCGACAGTCCCCGGGCTAAATACGACACGCGAGCTATTACCGCTTCTGTTTTTTACCGATCTCTCGGGGGAGAAACGATTTCCAGGATACTCGTTATTTGTTCGCCGCTCCGCTGATTCAGTTTTGCTCCCAGCCTTTCGGATGAAACGGTGGCTCGAATATTCATTGGTTAACCGTGTTTCAGTAAAGTAACAAACAAGATATTATTTGTGAAATTATTATTATTATAGAATTTTCTTACGCGCAAATTAATGCATTAAAATTATTATTAATTTGTTTCTTTCAAAAACTTTCTAATTTAATCAGTAATATATTAAAACAACAATTGTTTTCCTATATAACAATTATTTTATAGAATAAATGATGAGTCGAATGCAAAGGGTTAAAAAAAAAGATCGGTCCGTTGCGCGCAAGTCTAGTCGCGCTTCGGTATTGTGCAGGGGTGTTTAGGACAGTGTGAATTTCTCAAAGGATTGACCGAGCCGGACGGCACCCTTGAGATCCTCGCAGGATCCTGGATAACGCCGGCAAAGGAGTTAAGAGCCCGTGAAATGGTGCAACAGGCAATAAATACCTTTTCGCCAGCTGCCCGGTTCGCTCTCTCTCTCTCTATCCCCCGTTTTTACCCTCTCTCCCCCGGTTCCCGATCCCACCCGTACGGTTGTACCTTTCTTATCCGGGATTGAAGAACCACGTTTATGTACCTGAGTTGCATCACACGATAACTTTCATCGTTTTCGTGGCTCGCACGCGAGGAATAAAGCAAACAGGAACCGTACGCCACGCACGCCCCTGGATAATTGAAGATCGTTATCTCCTGGTCGCGGCAAGAATCCGCACGAAATTCCGTCGTGAGATTTCTTCGGCAACGAAATTTCGCGGCGCGCTCGGTTTCAACCGGAACTTCTTTCACACAGGACGTTCTTCTTATTATCTTTTGATAAACTTTCAGCGCGCTAATATACTCTTGAAAAATTATATATTTTTAATCTTTATAATATCATTTATTAATATTCATAAATTGATTAACACTAAACCTACCGACAGATTTTACACACAAGTATACTATATTGACATTTTGTACATTTGAATGCTATTTAATATTGGCATTGATATTTTAGTTTGCCATCGAATTAAGTTATAGTTACAATTTTTACAATATGATAAAACCATTTGCGATTTATTTTTATTGACGAATTTAAAGAGGGTCATTTGACCGTGGTAGGTTTAGTGTTAAATAAGCTTCTTTGCTTTCGTTATGCATATACATCTGTTTAACGGTATCGAATTAAGTTATAGTTACAATTTTTACAATATGATAAAACCATTTGCGATTTATTTTTATTGACGAATTTAAAGAGGGTCATTTGACCGTGGTAGGTTTAGTGTTAAATAAGCTTCTTTGCTTTCGTTATGCATATACATCTGTTTAACGGTATCGAATTAAGTTATAGTTACAATTTTTACAATATGATAAAACCATTTGCGATTTATTTTTATTGACGAATTTAAAGAGGGTCATTTGACCGTGGTAGGTTTAGTGTTAAATAAGCTTCTTTGCTTTCGTTATGCATATACATCTGTTTAACGGTATCTCTATTTTTATGTAGTTTTATACTAGCCTCTGTACATTTATTCGTGCGATACTCGGTGCTGGATTTTATTAAATATCACGAGACCCTCCCCGTTTCGTAACGGCGGCTTTTGTTCTCTCAGATTCGCATTAATACAGGTGCCCCGTACCGTCGTCGTAAAAAGTAGAAGGTTCTCCTTGGAAAAGAACGCGTAATCGCGGCTGAACGTTAAGCAGCTTTCGCTTTCCAATAATTTCTCGAAATAAAAGTGCGACGGGCGCGCATGGTAATTTGAAGGCGAAAGTTAACAACAAAAAAAGAAAGAACATTCCGATGAATTAAATAGTTAGCACGGCAACCCGGCCGGGTTCAAACGGGGAAATTCGTATTAACTCGGCGGCGATTACACGTAACGCGGGTAACCGCGAGCCGCCCGAAAAACCGTCCGTGAGCGCAACAACAAATTTCATTTAATGCGTAATGACACTCCGGGCACCGACTGGTGGTGCCTCCTTTTTTATTCCCTGCTCGCGATTAAACCCGTCCCGGTAAAAAATTATTCGAACGAGGTGACCGCTCGCGAGGAACGTCGAAATGCTTCCACACTTTTTCGCGTGATCCTGTTAAATTGGTTAATCACGAATCATGCGCGAGCCCGTGCCCCGGTTCTGCGTTTTCTCCCTTTAATTGAATAATCAAAAGCAGAAATCACCGGTACCCGTGATTATTGAGTTCCGTCGATTTTTAATGCACCGTACCTCGAGAATGTCTTGTGCGTATAGTACGCAATATACGAGGGTGTCACAGATGAAGTCAGCAAAGTTAGTACCATCAGATCAGAATGATCCAATTTAAAATTAAATAAAAAAATTGATACTTCAGAAAAAAATTTCATAATTCAACGTTCTGACTCGGGTATACTTCCTGAGTATTTTGATAGAGAACAGGGCATGGCAAATTTTTACAGCTTCGGACAATTATTCTGGACCTACTACTGCTTATTTGTGAGTTTTCTAGCAGGACAATATTGACAAGTAAGAAATCTATTGGTTTATGTTTCAATGCTCCGACATATGTTGCTAAAGCTTCTGCCTGGAGCATTGACATACAAACCAATAGATTTCTTACTACTTGTGAATATTGTCCTGCTAGGGAACTCTCACATAAGCAGTAGTAGGTCCAAAATAATTGCCCGAAGCTGTACTAAAACATCCGAAAATTCGAATCGTCTCGAACTCATTATAGCATACGATAGCTAATTCCGGTATTGAACTTTGAACGAGATGCGGTTAAAAGTAAAAAGAACGAGATTCTTAATAATATTTCCAATCTCCGAGAGCAAAAGGAATACGAAGTAAAATGTATTTGGAGTCGAAAGTACCGCAGAAATTCCCATCAGATTTCGACACGCGAATTTCGTGCCCGACTTAATAAAACCCGATCCGCAGCTCCCTGCAAACCGCAATTTCCTCCGAAATTACGAGCCCGCGCGCAACGCCCGTGCGGGTACCGCTCGCCAAAACAAAATTACATTCCTCCCACGGAAACGGTTACTTCCTCCGGCGGTGCGACGCGATGCCAACCAACCCCCTTTTTCGACCCGCAGCCATCCCGATTCCGCTTAGATTAAATTACACGGAGAGCTGCGGGGCGAAAGAGTCATCCGACGTCGCGCTAGATAGATGGCGGTACCACGGAAGACCGTGGGCTAATTAATTGTACGGAGGGGTGGAGGACAGAAAGGAGCGGGACGGGATGACATGCGGGAACCGTGGTGGAAGTGCACGGTGTCTCGGTGGCTCGTTAAATTTTAGGGGCGTGTAGATCGGAACACTCCCCCGCTCGCTCCGCGCTTACGCTTAAACGAGCACAGCTTGCTGCTGCCGGTAGCTACGGGAGAGCCTGATTGAAATCTATCAGCGAGCGCCTAATTTAATTAGGTACGTTGCTCGTGGCGAGACCGAAGGTACCGGCTACGGAGACCCCAAGTGCTTCTGTGCTGCCTGCTAGACGATTGCGTCCAACGTTGTCCCCTGTTCAAACACGGGAAAACGATGAAAAGTCGAACCTACAGCTCTCGACAATGATCCCTGGTCAGCTATTAATTTTCCTTTTATAAATTAAAGATCTAACCCTGCATGGAGTCGAGGAATTTTTCTTGAAAGTTTTAATAAATTTCCCAACATAATAATTATTTTTTTATTCCTGTCAATTTTTATGTTCGTCTATTTTTAAATTAATATATGTGTATGTGTATATGAATTTTATAGTAATTAAATTTAATTAATCATTGATATGTATTTAATTGTATAAAGAATGTAGCAGCAACGTTGCAACAGATTGAAGAATCAAAAATATTTACTGCAATGCAGGGTTCAATTTAGTAAAACATAAAAATCACATAATTAGATCCCTGATTAGCTCCGTAAAACAATATCGGTCTAACGAGTACCCAGAAACGGGGTTCACAGTAGTATTAAGTATAATAAAGGTCAAAGGATTTAAGTAGCTCATTTCTGCTGGCACTAATGAGTTCTTAAAATAAATCCGATTTCCTTTGACTGATATCCGACGTGTCGCCTCTCGGTAATCCCAGGTGCAATCATTTACGTTCGCAGAGTAATCGATTAATCCCAGCTGCTAAATTGCTACGCCTTGTATGGAATTCCCGCGAAAGTCGTTTTCATTCGTCAAGTGAATCGAATTCGGGTGAAATTTCAGCGCGACGGGCAAACATTTATGCATTTACATGCACACATGCCTGTGCATAAATTTTGAACGCGAGATTTTTCGAAAGGATTTTAATTTTCCACCGTTCCTTGCGTAACTCATGCGCGTCGAGGTGTACGCGCGCAAGCAATCTCGCTGGTAAATGCGGGTACGTTCATTTTACAAATTTCAGCGGAACGAATCGAGCAACCGTTCAAAAAATGAAGGGATATTAGTTTTGCTTACTCTACGGGTGGCGAGAATCGGTTTACAAACGAACTTTTAATGTTGCTCATTCATTCCGCGCGCTAGAGTAGTCTACAATTAACCAAACTGCCTTTTAATTACGCGACTCGGGGTACTTATAGCAGAAAAGAAAGGGCCGCGCGCTCGCGCAAAGATAAAGCTGCGACCACTTTTCACGTGTAAATTGCTGCACGCGTCGCGTCCCTCAAACTGTATTCCGCTAAAACCCATATTTTTGGCCCATAATTTAGGTACTAACATTGGCAGCTCGCTTTATCATGCTGTCATCGGAGTCTATACCCTTAATTAAGTGTATGTGGGTGAGCTTCGTGTGACCAATTCTCACCCTATTTAATACGACATAAACTTTCCTCCCGAATGTATGGGTCATTTAATAGGGTGGATTCGAGTCGGTCGAGAATTTTTCCATGAAGTGCTCGAACCCTTTGTTTCGAGGTTCTCCTCGTTATCTGGATCCATTCGGCTTGTTTATTCCTCGCTCGCCAAAGGATAGGCAAGGAGAGGTCGCGGTTCCGGTTGTGGTATGTATTTACTTACTTTCTTCGCGTTGCCATGGTCCACAAAAGATAAAGAGAAGAGTAAAGAAAGAGTGAGAGAGAGTGTACTGGACGAACGTCACGCCGTGCGGGTACGTTGCCGTGTCACACCGAAATCCTTTTCTTCGAGATATGATTCATTGTTATATGTATACCCTCGATGGACCACCCAGTGTATCATGCTCTGAAATGCACGTCGAAGAATCTGAGATCGATACAACAAGCTGCGCCCACGCTCCTTGCCTCGCCTGTGTTCGCGCGCGCTGAACCACTGTCAGGGGCGGATTGACCCACTGCGTCCGTCAGCTAATATTTCCCGACGCTATCCGATCGATTCGCGGTTCTCATCATATATGGTGGAAATGCATGTAATGTCTAACTGACTAACATTATTGTCTTCCTTGTCTCCTTAAATTGCATTAATTTAAGTAGCTGATGGAATTGAATTACAGTTCTATGATAAAAAATTAATTACAACAATGAAATAATAAAAGATTTATATGGATATTTATATATTGTGTTTTTGGAGATAGTTTATTAACTCTTAACCAGGTCTAATTTCTATCTATTAATTTATTAAGTTAACTATGAATTATTGAGTTTCAATAAAACAGCCAAAAATGCCCAAATTATGGTTCCACTATAATTTATTCACTGCTTGTGTTAATAAAAATTTTATTGTTTTTTCTTTCTTCGTTAACTTTTTGTCGACATAGGAAATGTAAAATATAGAAGTATTACTTTTTTTAATCTTGTCCCCCAAGAAGGAATTAATCAAGATCCATTAATCCATTGCCTCAAGCTTTACATATACACGAAAGGCTATTGATAAATGCATTCATTAAAGAAATTTAAGAATTACCTTCCACGCATTTATGCATATTAATTAAAAATGTATGACGATGTGAAGAAACAGCTTGTCTATTGATCCGTCCCTGTGCACACGCTACGGCACGGCTAGGAGAGCAACGGGCCCACCTGGGAGCAATCGATACGAAAGATATCGGGATAATCTCACGGCGCCGGCCGAATTAGAGGTCTAGCGAGTCTTTAATTGAACCTCTGAATAATGATCGTCGATCCCGTGATACGACAATCCCGTCACGGGGACGGCCGAGCCCGTCCTTCATTTTCTAGCTAACCGACTTTTCAGATCGCTATCCGCCCGGTCCACCTACACGCGCGTAAACTACAAGAACCGTTCGTAGACGGATATCAATCTGATAGCTGAAGCGATCGGGAATTTATCGCGATGAAACTCGAAACAGTGCGCCCCTTGAATTATTAATTAGGCGGCGCGGTCGCGTGGGTGCCGATGTAATTGCTGTTTAATCAACTAGCGAAATACGCGAGGTTTAGAATATTTTCAATAAATTAAACCGTTAAATTTTTGTCTATTAGCACTGATTAATATCTGTTTCGATTAATTACCAATTTATGTATGTACGATTTTTGTACTCGAAAATGAATGAAAAATAAATAAAAGATACAGCGATGCTGAAACGTTTTTATCTCGTTTGAAAATCATTTATCGGTCCACGGAACACGCTTTAATGACCATCCTGCTATGAGTAATCGCGATCGGTCGGCGGCAATAATTAACCTAACCCTTGGTATCCCTCCGCGCAGGAACACTCACTTACTCATG
>SHCU01000182.1:164916-190747 GCA_004307685.1 Ceratina australensis | reverse complement strand
ATTAATCATTTAATTTTAACAGTCTTTAAAAATGATCAATCAATTCGGTGAGATTCTATCGATGGACTCTTCCACGAGAGGAGAACGATTCGTCACGGTGGCGAAAGAGTCCGGTGGGAATCCGCTGAAAATTGAAGCTTCGCCGCGTTCCCTCGTTGATTCCCCCAACAACGGGGAACAGCGGCGAAAAAAGGAGGAGACTAGTAGGTGGCGGGCATGAAACGCGCCGCGGCAAACAAATCCGGCAGACGAATATCGCTGGGACCATTTATCACCGGCAGCATCATCCATCTCTCGCAGCTGGAAATCTCTATTTGCATCCGTGGCTTATCTGGCGTCAGCCGGTGCGAGCGTCGCGCGCTGCCGCCGACGTCGTCGACGATGATGACGACGATTACGTCCAAGCCACGCCGGACCAGTGTCGCGAATCCCGAAGACACTCGCATAACGAATCGCTCGGAAATTAACGTCGTCCCCTGCGCGCGCTGCTTATGGTAATTCAACGATACGGCAGTACGACAGTTTCTCGTTTATACTTTGACTCGAGCTTCCCTCCTGTCTTGTTATGCGCGATTAGACACGCCGAGATTGGATAATATATTTTGTCGTTTCGCTTTTTCTCGTAGACTGGTTTTATATTCTATCAGCAATAGTAAACTATTTTGTAAAATTATTTTTATCGGCAAATCGCTAGATAATAATTCACAGGAGCAACTTACGAGCATAAAACTCGGGTAAACCCTGAAAAATTTCGCAATAAGTATCGAGAAGGTACGCGAAGTCGTTCGGTGCAAACGGGGGAGAATTAAAAAGACGGCACGTCCTCTGAGGATCTCATCAATCTTCGCTCGGGTGAAGCGCGATTCGTTTCCAACGCGCGCAGCTTCCCCGGTAACAGGATTTTTACGCCCGTTTTACGAACTCGCGATCGAGTCGCACCTGGTCGCGTTCCCCCCGATTAATCTCTATTTTCATGCGTTCCCGCGAAATCAAGGTGGACGCAGTTTCACGAGCACCGGCGGGCACGTACGCGCGCTGTACGTACGTACATGAGTACAAGCGCGCGTGTCTGGCATATCTCCGGGCGAACACGCACGAATCAAATTCTACGATAATGAGTGCAATTACGAGTCAATCTGACCGTGTTCGGGTATCGAGAAATCGGCAACATTAACTGACGACTTTCGCTCGTGTCCGACCGGTTCCCCTTTGATTTCGTCCGGTCGAACGCTTCTGAAAAATAACACGTGGACCACGTACAGTGTTTCGGACATAGTTCATAAGTTTTTGTGACATCCGAAAAGCCTCTGTTCACTAAATATGTAAGGAGTAACGAAATTGGTCGAACATTTTTACTCAAACATCAGATTTCAATTACCTATATGAAATCAGTACATGCAAAAAATTGAAATCCGTCGATAGCGAATCTGGTGAATCATTTTTATTTTTTTTAGTTATCTCACACAATGATAACAGTACGTAAAATGAAAGTCTGCACCTTATTATGACAGAGATTTCAAGTTCGATATTCATAAAAAGAAAGTCGAGATTGAAATCTCATCTCATAAATCAAGCACAGTCTTAATGCTCGTCTCATCTACCGAAAACAATGATCCAGAGCGATCGAGATCGTTCGATCAGCTGAGTCCACTCCGGAACGTCGGACGTGACAATAAAAGATAGTTGGCCGGAGTGACACGGGGCGAGAACGATAATTCACGAAGATACGCTGTGACCTCAGCTTAATATTAATGGCTACTCCTCGACCCCGGCAAGATTGATAGAGGCTCGCGATGGAACGCGTACCCCTGCCACGTTCTAGGGCGTGCTAGTACGATGCACGAAATGCAAAGTACAGCATAACCTGCGACTAGTCAAGTCAATCGCTTTATCGATTAGCCTCTATGAGTCTAGCATGTCCTGCTGGCCGACGTCTTCTCCTCTACATCTGTGTCCACGATTCGAAGTTCACTTGTCATTTATAAACGTCTTCGCTCGACCTGTACCTCGTTTGACTTGCACGGGCATTTAGGTTTTTACCACGAATGAACTATTACTATTCCTTTTCTTTAATCCTATGGAACTAAATTTTGATATTCAATGGGTTTCGGATTTTTGCGAATTTTAGATGTTCAGTAATCAGGAATTTCTATTGTATTTTAATAATCATAATTTGTATTCCACTTTTGACATTTATTTCTATGCGCACCATATTTCAATAAACGTATAAAATGAGTTCTTTTCATGGAAATGAATCTTATTACAAACTATTGATATTACGATTACAGAATAATGTGGTTGAGGATCGAAGCTTCGAATTCTTCGGAATCCTTCAGCCTGTTTGAAAACCGCTTCGAAATTCCATAATTCTCCCAGTTCTTTCCTAACTGCGGACCATTATTCTTCACGAGTTGCGAGATAATCATCTCCGGGCGGAGTTCCAAGTTCGCAGGCCGGGGAGACGAAAATCGGACCACGCGATGGCCGACACCCGCTGCGACGAATCCTCGTTGAAATCGTCTCCCGCGGTGTCCCGGGGCAACGCGACCCGGAGAACAATTTCCCCGTGACGCGGAAATAGTCCGCCGCCCGCCAGGAGTTACCGAAACCCGAGGCACGTGCCTCTATCCGGTTCCCACGTGCCGGCCATCGTCGCGTCGTCGTCGTCGTCGTCTCGTATTTTCGTGTACTGCTATCCGCTATGAATAGACCCCGGGAAGCACCAGGATATTCCGTGGCTCTACGTAACCGGCCACGTGTGAGGCCACCCGAGTCTAGCTTCTCTTCGCTGGCGTCGTTCATTCCCTGACCTGGCCAGAAATCCGCTTCTTTCGACGCATTTTCGTACGCCGTTCAGCTGGCTCTACCTTCGTGTAAATGGATACGGAAATAAATTTGTAACTCGACGAGGTTGGACGTGTTGCTTCGGAAAAGTTGCCAGATTCCATTTTGAAAATTGTTAACTGCTTCGAAACGGGCGATACAGACATTAAACGACACGGGTACATCGAAGAATCTCATCGAAGATATTTCACGAAACGATTTCGTGGATCGTGATCGAACGAAACGACGCACGGTCGATCGGCACGAGGCACGGCAAAAGGAGGCCTCGAGAAAATGCGGTAGCGTAGAAAAAGTGGTAGTCGCCAAAGATCGGTCCCTCTCGACGTCGATCATTCCCTCGCGGGAAGAGGACTCCGATGCGGGGAGCTTCTAACTAACGAATCGTGCCTCGCTTCCAGTGACACTTACGAGCCTGCGAAACGAATTAGCTGATGGCCGCAAAAAAATCACGACTATTCCTAGTCCTTGCGGCCCGAGCCGGCTGGCAGGTGCGAGCCTGAAAATATTCAAGGAGAAAGAAAACTGTCTGGCTCTCTTCCTCTAGCTCGGTTGCCCGGACTCGTAAGACTAGGAAGACCTTCGGACAACGAATGTTTCTCGCTATCTGCAAACACAATTCTAAATGGTCACGCAATTCTTGTACTAGTCGTAAAGTTTATGTTCTTTGGTTTGATATTGAAGAGTTATTCTATTTTGAAATGTGGCGGAATATTAACCCTTTGCACTCGAGAAATTTGTTCACTATTATTTGGTGAATTTCTTACTTTTATATCTTAAAAAAAATATTTGTGTAATGAGTTCTATATGGTTGCTCTATATGATATTTTATTAAGTGATTATAATATAAAATTACTGACAATTTTCCTTCAATTTCAATTAACATAAGTATTATAATAATTAAATTTTTTAAATCAAACTGGTGACCGTGAATCAACTTTCGAGTGCCAAGGATTAATAAGAGCCACTGTACATACAATACATATACTTTTTTTCAGGAATATTGTCAGTTGTGATTAGGAAATAGACGTTAAAAAAATGAAGTATACCAAAGGTATATACTTCTATAATTTGCTGCGTATTAAATTCTCCCCTTGCAAAATGACCACCGAAGAGAACCGACCCGGGTATTATCTGCGAATCATCACGAATTTTCTTCTCCAGCGAGTATCGTTGCGTGTCGGACGGTCAGACAATCGATGTAACAAAGACACGAATCTAACCCATCGATTTCGGGTGGGTTGATTCGCATCCTAGCCGTTCGTCTCGGTCGAGCGAACAACAGGCGAATCCTTTTTCTTCCGGCGGCGTTTCGCGATATCCCGTTTCACCTGCCGCGATCGGGCGGAGGTGGGCAGCGGTTGCACACGAGGCGTCGGCCGGGGAGACCTCTTCATAGCTAGCTAGGCATCTAGTAGGCCACGCTTTTTGCCCGTCTCAAGAGAGCTGCCAGCAAAAGAAATCGGGATATCTGCTAATACGTTTCTCAGCCGAGGGGTTCACCTGCCGGCTCCTTTCGTCCTTGGATAATTGCGGCGGGACGGATCACGAGCGGAGGGGTTCCTAGGCTCGGAGGCACGCTCCAAAGGCGAACGATTTTGAAAAACCCACGCAGGAATCCTCGCGGACCGGAGCCAACGTTCCGTTCCGAAATCTCCCGCGATTAACCCATAATTAGCCCGAGAAATCTGAGGAATGGAATCCACAAGCATCAGGAATGGGAATTCACAAATTCTTTCCTCGAGAATGTCGCAATTGTCAGACATCGACGAGCACGATCGGTCACATAAACGTCTTTTAGAATGATAATTTATTATACGTCTGAAAAACGTCATCATGCTTACACCGACTCGTACGTATTTTATTTTCATAAACCTGTCAAAAATTTTGCTACTTCTTTGGGACTCGCTTCTTTAATATTGCGTAACTGAAGAAGTAAACGGTGAATTTTGATGATCGCATACCTTACGGTTTCATGAGTAGAATTCTTAATAATAGTTAATCATATTTAATTAGCCGATGAATAAGCTCGTGGATTTTCACGGAGGTCAGAGTAAACATGGCAGTGAAAATTAAATTATATGAAAGATGGAGACAGAGAGAGAGAGAGAGAGAGAGAGAGAGAGAGAGAGAGATGGGAATCTGACGAAACAGCTGACCGCAATTAAACCCGACGTCGTTTAAATCAACCTCGCACGGGCAACGCGGCCACTCGTAATTCGGCGATCGCCTTGTTTAATTATGCGAAATGATACACGCCGATGAGCTTATGTAAAATCGCCAATTAAAATGAAAAGCTTCCTTCTGCTGTCCGCCGGTAAAAGCCTTTCTTTATTATTATTATCTGTGTTTTTTTTTTTTCATTCTGGAACGCCGCGGTATTTAATGACGCGGCCGCTCTTCCGCATCGTGTAGTCAACCGTATACCCGAATACCGAAATAACGATTCCTCGTGTACGAATGGAAATTAATGAGACGATAAAGCTACCGTTAAAGTTTGATTAGTCTCCCATCGAACGACCGATAAAGGTATATCATCGATAGCGAACAGATTAAACGGACCTTGTAACAACCCGCGCGATGCGCCACTGCGCGTTTTTATTTCCCAATGAAAAATTACGTCCGAGTATCAAACTTCTCGCGCGCAGTAATTAAAAGGCGATGTTCCGAAACGCGAAAAAGATCCGCCGATACCAGGAAATTTTATCGGCAGACCCGAAGTCCTGATTGGCCAGCCAAACTTTAGATACCAAATTAAATTCCGAGAAAAAAATATACTCAATTATAATATATATAACTAACATCTAAGTAATAATGGTTCGGTAATAAGGGTAAGGAAAATTCCGCGCGTATTTTTTATGCAAATGGTTTGATTGCAGATTGCCGAAATCCTGCGGTGAAAAGAAACGAGCACGTGCCGTAAAAGATTAATAAGACATGCTTGTAACAAAAGCAAAGAGGACTAAGCGGTGGCTTTATTGAGTCATTACGATCCGATATGAGTAATTAAGAATTAAGTCGATTTTAATAAAGACGAAGCCGCGTCAGCGACTACCCCTTTCGCCGACGGGAACGCCACGTTTTTACGCGTCCCACCAGCCAACCCCTCCGTCACGCCGCGCGCCGCTGTTGCGGATCAACGATTTAGCATTTACACGCGTGTTCCAATTTACTCGATCCCGCCCGAGATTACTCCGAGCTCATCGAGAACCTCGCCCCGTCGTTTAAGCGACGCGCTGCCTTTTTACTGTCTCTCGGGCAACACCGCAGCATCCACCTGCGGATGACAATCTATTACGAGGAGGCGTTCCCCGAGGACTCTTCCTCGGCCACCGTATGTCGGCCAGCTCTCGTCACGACTGTTTCACTTTGACAGGGGTTCCCAAATTTCCCTCCTTTTCCTCATTTTAAATTATATATTACCCTGCTGCGTACGAACAGCACCTGCCTCTATTTTAAAAATTCACATTCCTTACTTCAAATAATTCTTTAATAATTTTATTAAAAAAAAATTAAAATATATTATATAATATTAATAAAAAGATCTTTAATAATTTTATTAATCAATCAGTTATTCAGTTTTTATAACGATTAATTACTGCAATTCCTTGCAGCCCCTGTATTTTAGAATATAAAATTATTTTCATCGTTCAATGAAAATAAAAAATTCTGATATACATATATTTTCTTTGACTTTGATGTGTTTTCGATCGTCTGTACACGGTAGGAAAGTAGAAAGCAATTGTCAGTTTTTACATCGGTTAAGAATTATGCAGAATTTTATTGCGACTATAAAACGCGTTTAATTTTTGTCATTAGGACGACGTTGTTGAGGAAAGTAGGTTGATTGAGAAATTGTAACGGATTTAAGGCATAGCCCGTGGCGGCGGGACACGCCGAGAAAGTCCAGTAGCTTGAGAATCACTTTCGTAGCTTGATATAATTTAATGATTCGCGCGTAACAAATTCGTGTCGCCGATGAAGTCACGGCAGAAATATCGTCCGCGTCGTAAAGTTCTCAATAATGAGGGTGCGCACATTAAATTGCCCGCCCTTTGTAATTACTTTTATGTATGCGCATGCATATGCATACACGGCAATTATCTTTCATTTAGCCGGGTAAGTATACAGATTGTTCGTGGCCCGACGTATCGTTCGGTTTCGAAGAAATAAAAATTAACGGAACAAAAGGAGAAGCAAAGTTTCCGAGAAATTCGAACGGCGCACACGCGACACCTGTCAAGTGGCAACGCGAACGGATACGAGGAAAGAAGTCGCAAGCTTTTTGGTCGCGGACGGCCGTTAGGTCCGGGTTAAAATCCTGGAACAAGGGCAGGTACCGTTATTCCGCAGCGTGTGGCGCGTGCCCTGCGTCAGCGTGCCTTCGGTCGCCACGCCGCCGCCGCCGCGCTGCCTTCTTCGATTCCAGCCCACGCAAACACGCGCCCGCTCGTACGCCGAGATGACAATGGATAAAAATTTTTGCCGCCAACCCCCCTGCGTGCGCTTTTGACCACGATCGAACCGCAGAAGCGTTGCGGTTAACGTTCGACCACCTGTCGAGAGAAAGCTCGTGCCCATCCCGTACAGCTTATATCTCTCTTCGGACGTAAATCGTAACTGAAAGATTTACTGAAAATCGAGCGACTGGTTTTGATATGAAAGAAAAAAAGGGGGACGGAATTCAATGAAGGAGAGAATTACTGGTCGCGATAACGAGAAGAGAAAATGACTTTTTTATTCAGTGTAATTTATCGATTATTATTTTTCTGTAAGATTTATCGCTTGTTATTATTCATGTAGAAAGCAGTACGCTTTGATATGATCGCGGTTTTTTTTAAACTTTTCGTGACATGATGGTATATCATTCGCGTGAACAATTGGGCAGCATTATTGCAATTGATTCAGAATTGAGATTGATTTATTTACATAACAGGATTATATACTTACTTCATTAAATTTTTCGGTGATGATTTCTCGGTGACCCATATAACAATCAATACTTTCTTCTTCAGAATCTAGTGCATATGAATTTCTTAAAATTTGGAGAGGTACAAATAATATAAGAGTAAAACATGTGGAATTTTTTTCAATTAGGTCTATGAACTTTCTTTTCATTCAATATGAAGAAGGGTATACTTTGAGATTAGATTTTGCCAATTTTTGGTATTTAATATTTCTGGTTCTAGTGGATGGAATTTGATGCAAAAATGACGAGACATATTTCTATACGAATAGAAGATGCCTGTACATTTCTAAAAGGATCTATCAATTCCTCACATCAGAAAACGACATATAAAAATCGTAATTTTCGTAGGTCTACACATTTCGCTAGATTTCAATTTTTAATTTCAAGCACATTGTAAATTAAGTAGTATTTTCACAGAGAGAATAAAACTCACCGACCAACTTCCTGTACCTTCCCCTTTAAGAATTTAAAAAGAAACGCATAAATAGTAAAAATCGTTTGTTTACAACGAGGGAGAGTCGAATGGAAATGAATCAGCGTTCGATCGCTTCGAGTATTCCGTCCGGCATGCAATGGCCAGAGTAACAACTCGAGAGTAATCTGCCTACGCAATTTTACTGGATCAGCTCGAGGCGGCAGGGCCCTTCGCCCGGCCGTTCGTTCGTCGCGAGCACACGTTTCATTTGCACGGACACGCCGCGGCGCAGCGTGCCGCGCCGCAGCTTTCTGCGTGCAAAAGTCAGCGTGAAGTCGAAACGACCAGGTCGTCGCAAAGAGCGAACATGCACGCTCTGGCCCCGGGTTCTCCCACACACGCGACCGCCGTGAATGACTGCGAAACAGTCCAGTGCCGGCAATTTTCAGTGCAATTTGCCCGCGGAGCGAGGAAAAATCGCGGAAGATCGGTTTCAAGTTCAATCGCTCGTAAAGTCGAGCCTTGGCTTCTTCTCCTGCTGGTTGTTCACGTTTTTTTATTTATATAATTAATAATAATTGTCGGAATAATTGGACTGCAATTTTTATATGCAACGTAAAATATTTTATATATTGACTTAACCTTTTGCATTTCGATTTTTATTTTTGATCACGGAACTCCTGTGGACATCGCCGAAATCATTCTTCTGTGGAAATTCGCCGCCAATTAAAACACGTCCAATTACTGGGCCATCTACCGTCCGGGCGAATCCATTTACGTCCACGTGGATAAGAGCCGCGGTTACTGGCTACGGATCCGTTGCCGTTTCTTTCCTCTCCTCTTTCACACTGGACGACGATAATTCGCCCGGACGCGAGGTACCTCGTCGTGGAATCTGTCGCTAACGAACCGGTAAGACAACGACGTGAACCGTAACCGTCGTCGCGTAAAGTCGAATGGAAACGAAGGACCGTAAAGTGGCCGAGTGACAGCGGGCACTAAAATCAAGGCATCGTACATTAGCGCGGGGGTAATGATCACCCCGGGGCTGCGAGCGTCGTAGGGAGCTGAACGCCGCGCCGTATTGCATCGATATGGTAGGGAGACAAAAGGTTGTAAGCTTAAATTGCCACTAAAATGCTGGCCCTTCTCCCTTTACGTGTACCTCGCGCGTAGTACCGTTTAAAGAAAGGAGGAAAACAAGTTTGGTATTTCTCAAAACCTGAGTATCATCTTACCTTTTCCATCCTTCCAACGAAACTGCTATTATATAGTAGTTACAATTCTTTGATTTAAAAATGAATAAAAACTGTATACTATAATCTGTAACTTAATATTATTAAATAGAATTTATTATTTGAAATTAATAAAAACTGTATACTACATTTTGTAACTTTACTATATATTATATCTATACCATATATATATATTATATTTTTTAAGACAAAGTTTTTAGGTAGAATGAGATTATAATCCGAAAGGGATTCAAGGCTAATTTGTTGGCTTCATCCTCGAAGGGAAAACCACGAGTGCGTATGAAAAATCGTGCGCTCGCCTCGGCTGCATTCTTTCAGCGATAAACCACGTCGAATGATTAATCGGCTCATTGTACTCGGGGAACAATCGGTAGTCAAGATCGTGGCGTGCAAACGTGGCTTTAAGCGCGGGTGGGGGACACCGAAGCGTGGCGGAGCGTGCTGCTCGCTCGCACGGCAAGCGAGCGGATGCCCCGCGCCGCTCGCCCGGAGCGAGGCGATTACCTTTCTCGGTGCCCCGGCGCATCAACCAGTTCGAGATTTGCCCGTACGTCACAGGCCACGGATCGTGGCGTGGGCCCGTGGAACGAGCGACCCTTTTCCCCTGCCCCGTCTCCCCTTCCCCCCGTGGCCACCTCGAGCATCGCTCGAGACCTAGATCCACCGTCATTAGCGTACCCGGCTCGATGATAGTTCTTCCAGCGCAACGATTCGCTCTCGCTTCTCATCTCACGGAGCCGAGATGCGCTATCATCGCATCCTCCGCGTGAAACGTGGAAACTCCTCTCTCGCGTTCGAGCTTTCTGCATGCAATTTCTGCGCGCCGCTTAGAAGGGCACGTACTCTCGTAGAACATCAGCAGATTATAGTACGGAGTCATGGACGTTGAAGAGATCGTACCGTGTCAAAGATAGATATCCTAGAATCTGGATGAAACGTTTTTGCTTTAATCGAATAGGATGGACGCTGTTACATTCTTTGAAAATTGACGATGTCTATCTTGGAAGTATTTTTCCTTCCGTGAATAAAGGGTTGATTTCCATGGTGTGAAACAATTCAGGGGAACCAATCGCAATTCTTCCTCATTTGTCCTGAGAGTATTAAATGTTCATTCATCGTGCTTTCTGATCTTCCGAATCGCACATAAATAATTCATACATTCGACCGGGGAGAACAATATTTTCCCTGAAATTTACTTTCTCATTTTGTTGATCATAAATTACCATGCTGACACGTGAATTTCAGCCGATACGTATATGTCCGTAGGAAGCCCTGTTTTAAGAGAGCTATTAAAAGAAATAGGTTCTGATTATACTCGATCAGACGAGGTGTGCAGCTGCATCGGCCCTGGAAGAAACGTGGCTGAGGGCCACGTCGAGGACAATCCTTCTTCACCGATGCACTTGCAAAGTACATAAGGAGCTCTCATTATCCGGCCGAAGATTACTCGATGCGGCACGTAATAAAAATTGTAAGTGTAATCTCGTATGTATCGCAGATGTTACACGCACTGTACAAGTACCACTGGTATTGTATTGTCGAAAGAAATTACAAGATATCGAAAAAAGGCAGTTTCAAATGCTTCGGGCGGGCTTCCCGCTGTAACAAGTTCCTCGCAGTTCGCATCGATCCAGAACTTTGTTGCTAAATTGAACGCGTAGCCTAAGGCGTCGAAGTAACTTGTCGTTAGTTTTGCCAAATTGCGCGTCAAGTACGATACGTAACCGTGTTATTACCGTCCACCAGTTTTCACGATGTCTTATTACGTTCAAAACGTTGCATCGCTCGGTCTCACCGCAATTTGCAATGCAAAATTGCCGTGCGCCGAGTTTCAGAAAATTTTTCAAGGTTCGACCCGAGATTATTGAAATTTTCAACGCGTCGCCACGGCTGCTAGTTATGGTAAGTAGCATGGCTTGTAAAATGTGGCTGATAATCGGATATTAAAGCTAATAAATAACGTCATTTCGCATGGGCTGTCGCGTCATTTGTGTAAGCAATTGAACGATTACCGCGCAAACAGCGCGAAAGCGAGGAAAATAATCCCTGAAAAGTTAACAAATTCTCTTATCGAGAAGTTAAATAGGATAGGGTGTCGTACATTTTTTGCGCGAGGTATAAACGAATGTTATTCAAAAAATTAAGACGTGCTTCATAAAAGTGTAGGTGCACATATTTTTAATGTACGAATTCCAAGACCGAAATAGCTGACGTATTTCCACGAGTAACACCGCTGCGTTCTCGTTGCGAATGGTTTTCGCTGATGATGGCGATGGAGCACGGTACTTTTGCGTGCCGGATGCGTTACGGTGCTGTATTATCTTCGCGAAAAAATTAGTACCTCCGGCGAGGAACACCCTGGCCCTGCGCTTCGGTCAATGGCAGTTTCGTACTCCCAAGTTCATTGTGTGCTTTCATGGAACGGGGCTGTCGACAAATTTGAACTCGAACTTGAACTGTATTATCTTTATCGTGTCACACGTAATCAAAGTAAATTAACACGAGTATGTTTTTTTATTATTAAATATCCAGTATATAGGTTTTGTTACGAGAATAATGAAACTGCAGCAGCACATAGAATTACTATAACTCATTCGTCAATGAAAAAGGAAAAAGACTTCTACGCACCCTTCGCCACTAAACCCTGAACGCATTTAAATGCCCAATTGGGGGCCGTAAAAGCGGCATTTATTTATGGTAGTTCGCCCTTCGTCGAAAACTGGTGCACCACAAAATTATGCCTTAAAAGAAAGCACCAGTCAGATCCTTCGTTCTGCTTGTTCCATCATCAATTTCATTGACATGCAATTTAAACGCAGCGTTTTTAAAAAATCTAGTTAGACCTAGTTAGATACACGGAAGAAAGAGTAAATCATTTAATATCAGTCAACGATCTAAAATGAATTGTTAACTTTATAGAACATATGTTCCTCCATTATTCATTTAGCAACTTACTATCGCCTGTTTCATTCCTTCGCCACGAACCGAACGACCTATCAATTTTTATCTTTATATATTCACGCGGTTCACGCGAGTTTACTATATCAGGATAACCTTTACGACCGCTACGTAGAAAAAGTTCTCCCACGAGAGTAGCGGCGGAGGCTAGACGCCTCCTAGTCCGGCTACGTGGTTGCGTGGTCGTAATTATTAGTCGCAATTACTAGGAGGGGAGAGCAGCGAGGGCGACAATTAATCGGTCGCCGGCGTGGCAGTGGCGAACACGCGAAATCCGCCACGAACCGTCCTGTTCGTGGGAAAGGACGATCCGCTTGGCCGGATTCCGGGATAATGCGGCACCGCGCCGTATTGGAGAGGAACGAATGCTCCAGGAGCCCCGGCGAATATCGCGTGACCGCTCGTGGGATGTTTGGAATGTTACTCGAGCACTCGGATAAGCAACGGTTATGCCGCGCCGGCAACCTTCGTTCCGTATCGTTAAAGGCTCTCTCCGCGCATGGCCGAATCGAAGAAGCTGACGTAGACCGCGAGAGTACGCTTATCCGCGCTGCGTAATTTGCCGAATTAATTCTGTACATCGTCGGGGCGCGGTTTCAAAGAGGTGCCGAGGCCCGCGCCGTGGATTCCTTCGGCTCACCTGCAGTTTAGAGGACTTTCAACTTCGCGACCAATACATACCCCGGTACCGTGTCAGATCGCTGCGTGAGAAAGTCTGCCCCGAAGAATCTGCCATTGTCTCTCGGTTCCGCGACGATCCAGTAATATAAAAAAATGTATAATTGTAATACATTGAAATGGGTATTTTAAAGGCCGATTGTGGTCATTCGCTGTTTTCAGATGGCCTCTCCATCCTGCGTATTATTATATATGCCAATAAAATTTGTATTATATATTTACGGTGTGATCGAACGTAATGTAACTTGAATTCGAAAACAAGGTCGTGCGATATTCCAGAATCCATAAGCGCACCGGGATCGCTATTATATCGCGTGTCACGAGAACAGATGCGCAGGGACCTCCGTGGATTTAATTACGTCCAATTAGCCTGGTCGACGGTGAGCCAAGAATTCGCGGACCTACTTATCTGTTCCCCCCCGCTCTCCAACCTCTTTAACGTTTACCATTCACTTGTCTCTTTCCCTACCTCTCCGCGATCCTTTTCTTCGCCGGTCATCCTCGTTCTTCTCGTCTTCGTCCGGCGCGTCTCGGTGGCATAACAAAACGGTGCGCCGGTTAAAGCGGAGGCATAATGCCCACATTGAAACGTCGTGACGTTCGAACGCTCGATGAGGAACCCTTTTAAGAGACGGTGTCGATTAAATATGGCGGTATAAACCTTCGCCGTATGGTGTTTACGCGCGATATTAAACGTAAAACTCTTAATGGCCCTCGGCCGTTACCAGCCGGATTAAACTTTTGGATTACGTAGCGAGATACCTGAAACGAATTTCTTCTTCGCATGCGCTTTAAATTAGTTAACGTACTTGCGCAGGAGATTAATCTTTAGAGAAATATCAAATGAAAATTGGTACTTATTATTTGGTACCTTGCGTGCTTGCAATTATCATTGGAAAGGAAATATTGTATCAAGTTCAAATACTGAGTTAATACAGGTTGAGCTGTTACAACACTTTTAATGGGATCGTTAAATTTAATGGAGTTTAAAGTAATTAAAGATTTTAAGCCACCGAGCGAGGCTATGTAATTTTCAATCCTGATTTTAAAAAGGATATAACAATCGTTATTTTAGAACGAATTTTTCGAATTAAATGATAAATTTTTTTTTTATCAAAAATCAAGTATTTATATTTTCAGTTAGTTGATTTCACCGATGTATCAATTAACTTATTTTACTATATCTGAATGACTAAACTTCAATCAGTGCGACTCTATAATTAATCATTCGAATTAAAGACAAATTGATTTAACTCGGAGAACGGACCAAGGCATTAGCATACATGCCACCGAGCCGACTACGGGGAACAATAATTTCACGAAAACGAGAGGAACAACGTACACAGCCGAAGGAAAAAAAGAACAGACCCGTAAATCAAACAGCGTCCGATAATAAAGCCGAGCGCACTGGAATTAAAACAATGTACGTAATTAACATGCATTACCGATCGCCAAACATGGGAGTAAAGAAGTCCTCCGTGGACTTTGTACGGTAATACACAGGTTGAAGCTGCGTCGGGTTGGCTGTAAATCACGCTGCGTTACCATCGAGCCGGGGATAACCGCGGGAAAGTCACGACTACCATGTTCGCCGGATGTATTATGCAAATTTTCGGGAACTTTATTAGCAACGTAAATCGCGGGCCCCGGTACAAATCGTGATCACCGCAACGCGCTTATCTGGGCCGAACAACACGAGCGAGCATATCTCTACGATGAAGACGTTACTACCGAAATTATAAGCGGCTACACCTCGGACCTTCGTGACGCGTGGTAAAACAAAATAATAATTCGACTCGAAAGCGAGGAATTCGTCGAACCGTCGAAAGTTGTATCGTTGATGTTGATGAATCAGACAATACAGAAAAAAATGCGAGAGACCTCGCGCAGAGCACTCGGAGCCGTGCTATGCGTCTCGAGGCGGCCCTCACGAGAAGATCTACTGGATGACCGAGGAGGCATTTGAAAAATGTCGGGGCATAGTCGGCAGTTTTACGATCGCAGCTGCGAGCCCGCGGCGCGGCGCGGAGGCATTTAAGCAGAATGTTTGCAAAGTATCCAGCAAATCCATTAAATCTATAATTTAAGACCGGCCGGGAGATGTATCTCGGCCCGTGCGCTGCTTCGCCTCTCCCCGTAATCTCTGCCGAAACGTATTTTTACTATCTCGCCGTAAAAGTAACAGTTACGCGTTTTTCTCCCCGTCCGGATCGAGCAGTGCGCCGGACGGGGCTCGAAGTGTTCGCCAAGCCGGGTTCGGATTTTAATTAGGACCGTGTTTAATTAGAATATTTAAATGGACCGATCAAACGTCCACCGCGCGTTACTGCTCGGCTCGAGCGTCGCGTATCGTGTTGGCGCTTTTTATCGTCGCCCGAAACGGCCACGGTTTTTGTCTCGCGAAAAACAGAGAAGCGATACTCGGTTCGGCCTCGTGTTTTCTGAGTACAAGGTATTTCGGAATTATGGATATGGGCTTGATTGGCTAGTAGAGACGATTCCGAAACGTTTTAACAAGGTTATGCTTCGGGGGTTCACGGCGATGAAGCCAGCCGATTTTACGGCCCGTGGATTTGTCCCGTTTTATCGGAGCAATCTGAGCCAAAGATTCTCGATAGTCAATGGGTGTTGATCGTAGTAGCCACGAATAGCACGGGATGGCTAATTGGATATAAAACGCACATCTCGTGCAATATTTTGTTTCAATTTAGTGACCGTTAAAATCATGTTGATATTAGAAAAAGCGGTCCCCCGTATTCGCGTCTTTACGCGTAATTTTATTCTCACGTTACGTTCGAATGAATTTTTTTTAGGATTACTTTCATATCTAAGAACTTTCTCGTGTACGCATCGCGACTAATCGTAAATCAAAGGAACTTGTTTTTCCCCGAGGAACTTCCATCGGCATGGTATCCGGCAACGATTTCCAACGTGATTATTAACCGTTTAATGACAGCCACGGGAAAAAGCGCTTGTCACTGCTATTTTAAATAAACGTTCGCCGGCTGATCGATTGCAAATTCTACGCGGCCGAGCATCGGTTCCTGTTCGCGGAAAGCGATTCCTCATTCAGCTTACGCGGCGTAGCCCGGCTAACGTACTACTCATTAGCATCCTTTTACGTCCCACTTTCTGTCATGAAAACCGTACGTCACCAGATGGTCCTCCTTTATCGGGGAGCTACCGTGTTACGTGCACCTGCCGTCTTTTATCCTCGTTTACGCATTACCACGCTCGCGCTAACACGGGTAACGTCCGTCACAAGACGCCGCGCAAAGGTCACACTACGTAAATCAGCGTTGAAAGTTGGTTTCTTTCCCGTCACGACAAACATGGAAATTTCACCGCCGGGGAATTATTAATTCCTATCGGTCAACGCACGTGCGATCGGCCGACAAAAGAAGTTAAATGATACTATCCACGTTTGACGATTTAATTCGGAAAGAGTTCAATTAAATATCTATTTGAAGGAGAAAGCCTTTTATGTGTAAATTTCTATCTAATAAAAATTTAATTTGACTGTGAAACTGTCTGATATTTAAGGATTTCTAACAGAACTTTTACAATGCTTAATTTTATAATAACGTTCAGAGTAATATTGTAAGATCGTGTTATAAATGATGAAATTATAGGGAAAGATAGTATTCGGGTCAGAGCGGGGAATACGGTAAATATTTGAATCCACAGAGAGACTAGTTACACAGTTCCTCGGCTGACCCGGTAAGAAATCCGCTCGTTAAAATTCTTTCGATCGTTTCCAAACCTCTAATTCGTGCCGGTGATATATTTTTATTGACCGCCGCGCTTGTGTGTATACGCTTTATACGCTACGTGCGCCACGAGACCGCGGCGCTTTCGACTTATTTGCATCTTTTTTTCAGCAACTTTCATTAACCCTTGACCCCGTCGCGTCGCACCGTACGAGCCGGGGTACAAGGAAGCGGCGAGCACGTAAAATAAACTCGACTGAATATTCATACCGGTCGTAAATATTCCGACGACGATAAATTCCGGACTTCCTTCGTGAATTTCTCGATCCATGCTCCTCCCTGGCCTCCTCTAACTATCAAATTACTTGCGTCGCCTTCGCTTCTCACTTTCTTACGCAGAATTTTTATTTTCAAAAATTCTATTCATACATTCAATTTTTACAAATCAATAATAATTATCATTTGAAATGATATAATATTTTGATCGTGCATTTATGCCATATCACATCTCAGAAGAACGAATTATAGAAATAACCGCTAATAAAGGGAGTCTGTGGATCTTTCACTCCGCGCGAGTATCACTGTCAAAACAGCCGGTGCAACCGAGCGATAACCGAATCCACGTACAAAAGGGTTCTCGCGTTTCTCCACTCGAACCCTTCCGGTTTCTAATTTACCTCAATCATATTCCACGCACACCTCTCCGTTCATTACCTGGAACCGAAGGGTGAGAGAAAAGAGCGGTTATTCCCATTGAAAACCGGCTAGAGAAGTAAGAGAAAAAAAAAAAATATCTCGAGACTTGACCCTGTCGACCCTGAGACCCTGGAAAGCCTCTCGCTTGACCGGAACACTCTATTCAGTTGGAGGTGAAATTAGAGGGTCGATGCAACCCTTTTCACCGCGGCCAACACACCCCCACGCTCCTCGGCTCGATACAGGTGCATCGCCGACGCGCTTAATGGACGAAACGAGTTCCCGAAATATTGCCGCATCATTATAAAACGTTTATTTCGGCGTAAAAGTTTCAAGTGCAACGTGTTCGAGCCGATGACTCGCGAGTCGGATACTCATTCCTTGCGGTTACTTCCTATCTCTCCCTGATTGATCCTCATATTCGGCGTTCACTTTTTTCTTCGAGTCTTCTTTCCCTTGTTACTCTCGTTTTATTCATATTACGTATTAACTGCGTCTGCACACAAGATGTTCGGCGCAAAGTCGTCGAGGAACGAAACGAATTTTACTGTGAGAACGTGTCCCGAACTAGATGGGTTTTCATCTAGTTAATAGGTAATAAAACCAACCGTATCTCGAGGGCACTCTATTTCGGAAGGAAGGCTGCAGATAGTTGGCCGACTAATCTAAAAAGGAAACGGCAATTATTCCGAACTTAGTATAGACTGTCTTTCTCCTTTGTGATGCAATTTAGAGTTTATTGCAGCCGGGACATTTTACGACGGTCTCCGTGAAGAACATCGCCGATGACAAACGACGAAGAGACGTTGCCGAGGGTAAAGATGACGCGGCGTAAAAAGAATTTATTGATCACTCTGATGTTCGTCGAATCTAAAAGTACAAAAATTAAAATCCACCTTTTCCTGTAATTATAAAACGAACGACGTCGAACGATCATTACAAGCTATATTGATCTATGTATTCCTCTAATCTCGACCTATCAACCGTGTCAGTTGAACCGGAAAAAAGAGCTCGGAAACAAGACGAGAGATGATCCATATACAACGTACTTACGTGCGCTGCAACATTTTTCTCTCTTTACCGTATTCATCAACGTATACCTACGGTGCTTCCCACATGTTAAGGAACAAGGAACACCCTGTATTTAATGTTTGCACGGTTGGGCGCGCGCGCGAGCTCTCCTTTATTACGGCCTGCGGCCCAAAAAATCGCGGAAGTTTCGGAGCGCATGCCGTGGTAATCGATACCACCTGTTCGTACGCTTCTTCGTTTTGAAGGAAATGCAGTCGGTCAATGTTTCAGCAAAAAAGAAAAAAACGAAAAAAATGGGAACAAGAGATGGAAGAGGAGAAATTGGTAAATCCCCTCTCTCCTTGTCTGCTTCGATCAAGTATATATATTAAGTATTGGATCATAAAGTTATTTTTCTCGACATTTGCCCCTTAATTGCACGATCGCGTAAAATCGGTTCGCTGTACTTTACAAAAATACTTGTACGTAGAAAAGGAGAGGGGCTGGTAGGAACAAAAATCTGAGACCTGTTGAGACGATATACATTTTAAATAATATGCTCTTGAGAACAGGTAGATGCTTGATAGTGGCTAACTTTGATGAGCGCCGTTTGATTAATTATCGTGATTGTGCATAACATGCTCGTGGCTGTTTTAAGGAAGCTTTCGTAACGGCAGGTCTTTCCATAATTAATTTTTTTAACATGCGTACTTAACGTGATTTAAAAGTCTCGTGTGTACCCGTAATTTCCATTAATATCTTTTAAAAGATTTACACTACGTCTTTTTATATTCACTATTGCGTTTTCGATGGAATACTAGTACTTACGATGGTGTAAAAGGATCGAATGAATGCCGGTAGTAAAAGCGTAGGGTTTACAAAAATAAGGGAGCATAAGCATCGGCGGCACAAGGAGGAAGCTCGGTGCCGCTTTAATAACACTCGCGATGGAGGCAAGGAGAGTCGACAAAGAGGCAGAATAAAACAAGGGAACCCGTTCCGTGAATCTCGATCCCGGTGAGACCACCTGTAGGCCCAACACCAGCGGGGCAAACCGCTAGCAAACCGCAAGACGCGATAATTACACTGGGGGCCTAAAAGTACAGGCGCGTTTCAACGGGCATGCCGCGAGCGGGCGAACGCGGGACGGGAGAACGAGCACGAAGAATGCTGGCTGGAGAGAGACGGCGAACAAAGAACGTGGTACGCGGGAGAGGGATAAAGATCGCGCGATAGAGGGCACGAAAAAAATAGTAGGAGTAAATCGAAACAAAACGGCGAAGACACATAAAAAAGCACTTAAAGCTGGAGGAGTTACGCGAGGACGCGACGATGCGTTGCGTTGTTAGGAGAAAGAATATCGGCGCGAGCGGGAAGGAAGAGGAGAAACGATCGGAGAAGAGTTGCGGCCACGGGTGCAGCAAGCGTGACAGTGGGTGCACCAGCACCTGCCCATTCTTGGAAAGCTCGGCCGCGACGGTGATTTATGGAAACAAAGGGTGGTTGGAGCGAGAAACACGGTCCAGCCAGTTTCACTGGCGCTCGCTCTCGATACCAAACACCGGAGAAACTTGTTGAGAGGTTTGAAGGAGGACTCCGAAGCTGCGGGAAAAAAGTATTAAGTGGCGGGAGTACGTAAATGATTCTAACTTCTCAATACGTGAATCGAGGTCTATTTCACGAATGCACAATTCTTTATATGAAAATCTTAATTTTGTTATGAAATATAAGCTCAGTTGATAAATACGATAAGACGTGTAACACCCACACGTAAATCATTGGCCGCTGTCTTAAGAAAAAAACAAATTTGATAGGCGTTACATATTGGTATTACTCCGGAAGATAGACGGGCTATTTAAAGAATAATTTATACCCTATGTCCACTGAATATTAAAATATTAATGCAGCCGTCTTTGTAATGCGCTTTCGAGCCGAGGTGTATAAAATTGACTATGTATCCGGCGAAGGTCGCGCGAGTTCGAATTACTTAAAATTTATAATCCGTGTCGAATTCGCGCGTACGCGGCGAACGTATCGGGAAGATGATTCGTGAATACTCTACCCCAAAGAAACGATTTATCGATTACCGAATACATTATGAGACTCGTCTCACTTTCTCTCTTCCTCCCGCGGTCATCTCCGAGATATGATTTACGGAGAAATAAATCTCGTTTGAACGAGCGGTGGTTAATGCTCGCGCGGCAGCGATCGAACGCATCGTCGATCGCTGCCGTTCCAACGAATCGATGCAACCCTAGTCGTGACTCTTCATTCGCTACGTCTTCTTATTCTTTATTTTTCATCGGCCAACATTCCCTGACGTAATAACCGTTAATAAGCGCCTTCGCCGACGTTAAGTACCAACGCGTGGGTGATCACCAGGGAGACCTGGAACGGCCCACGGCACGTTGTTGCTGTTGTTGCCGTTGCATCGGGTTCGCCTGTTTTTTCATCAGCTGACGGTAGTACCCATGAACGCAGACATACGACTGCTCCGAGCATCGAACAGGTAGAAGTATAGCTAGGATTTTAGGGGCTCCAATTATACGTCGTCTGAGAAGAATGCACAAATACATATGCGATTAGGCCTGCTAACAATTACGAGAGAGGAATATATATTTTTTATTGTAGAATAATTTGTGTTCCTGCGACTCAAGTATTTTTTTTAATCCGAGTTTTATATTTGCTGTAACCTGCCTACGTATTACCTGTTTATTACTTAACCCTTCGCACTCGAGAGGTGACTCACGGTCATCATTTGTTTTATAAAATAATTGTTATGTAGAATAATAAGTATTGATCCAATATATTATCGATTAAATTAAACCTAATTATTATAAAATTCATATATACATATTAATTTAAAAAGTGTCGAGAGGAAAAATTGATGATAATTCCAGTACATTAATTTGCATGTAAGAAATTTACGAAATATTTGTAGGAAAATTCTTCGAGTGCAAAAGGTTAAATGATGAAATTTCAATTATTAAATGTTTTTCTGCATCCCAGCGAAATTCCTGGCGGCGTCAAGCGATTTCAGTAAAGACAGGATTTACTGGGTCGACTTTCGTCGTCGCCCCCACGAAGTGAAACCTTCAATTTCACGAGCACCGTTTCGACATAGAACTCGTCGACTCCGCGTACCGGAGGCAAGTTTCGCGGTATCGAATCGACCACGTCTGAGATAAGAAGAGGAATATCTTCACCGCGCGGGGAAAGCGTAACGGTGGACGGAGGGAGAAAGGATATTTTACAGTAGGAAAAACGAGGACGAGCAGCGAGGAAGATGAGAGAGTGGGAGTGTGGTGCGCGCGTTGGCAAAAGAGGAGCATAAAGAGGAGAGGGAGAGAACGAGGCAGAGTAATCGGCAAATGGAGATGGTCCCTAAGTTCTCCTCCGCATCGTCCCGCTCCCGCCCACGCGGCCAGACAGAATAAAACTACTCGGGGACGGTCGTAAGTACCAAGGAAGTACGCGCTCGTGCTGCTCTCGGAGAGGAACGAGCACGGGCCCGGTGGTGATCGGTAGAGAAAAAAGAAGAAAAAAAAAGGACAGGGTAGAAAGAAAGAGAGTCGTGACGATAGCCCCGGAGCGTCACGACGTCGTCCACGTGCAGCCCATGGTACACGTATACGCGTTGCACGTGCAAGGGGATGAAGAAGGAGAAGAAGAAGCGGGCGAATACCGCATAACAACGTTTTACAGCTCCACCGGTCCAGTTCGACCGCTAATGTCTTCGAGCTTTTATACGTGGGCGTGCGTGCAGATTCCATCCGTGACACCGGCGTTATTTTACCTGGTCTACGAATGCTTACCAGGAGTGAGAAACGACTATGGATCAATCTTTAGATCCTTATCTTATTATATGTTTAATGTATTGTGATTGTTGATAAAAATCAGTCTAATAGAATTAGGAAAGTTTGATAGATTTTTAATAAGATTTCAACTGCAAAGGAAAAGTTCACCTCAACCGGAAGAAAACGAGCATTCGCATATTAAACCTTGAATCGATCCGCGAGTGCCAAGGGCACAGCTGCGTCTCGGGAGGGAAGTAAAGAGGAAATCATGCTGGCCACGCGCTGACGGTAATGTGGCATCATACGTTCTGACAAACGCTCTCGGGGCCCCGGCCGCGTCGGTCGGCGCAAGATGAAACAGTGGTTTTACGGTTAATGCAGGCCACGCGAGTCTTATATCATAATAACGCAACGGAGTCGTTCAAACGGTTGCCGCGCTTCCACGAGTACTGCTACTCACGCTGCACGCGCAAATATGTTAATGCGCGAATACAGCCGCGCGAGTGACGACTGCCCTCGCGGTCCGTGGCGAATTCTTAGATGAGATCATTTTCTTCCGCGCGATCCAATCAGACTTTCCCCTTTAATGTAGCGCCGCCTCTTCCTTAGACGAATTTCACGGTTTGCTGATACCGATCGAAAACCGGCAGGATGAGAGTCCATCGTTAATCGGGAAATTATTCAATATTTTATTTGAATTTTATTAAAATTGTTCGAAGAATTTGTTTAGAAAATTCGTAGGTTAGATAAGAAGAAGTACTGAAAATTTGTTCTCATGTAAATTTTTTGTACGGTGTAATTTAAGTAGATTTAATTCAATGAGCGAGCGGAATCTGATTTCTGCTGATTTCCATTTTAAATAGAGATCCCTATAGGACATTATCTTCAATGGACAGGGCGAGCGGAGGTTAAGAACCGTTTTAAGGGTTCGTTCAGCGACTCCGCGATTCTCTCTGCTGCATGCTCCTCTCTTTGATCGGGGCGTTATTTTTTTGTCGCTCGGTTCCGGGCAGACAAAAGCTGCCCGGCGAGCGGAAAGTGGAGGAGAGAAAGAGGAGAGAGGAGGACTTTTACTCGCGTGGGCCTGGAGGCAGCTCGGTTTTTGGCCATGCAGAAGTAACCGGAGTGTGCCCCCATGGAGGCTTCAAGGGCCACCTGCCCTACCGGAGACCCCCTTTTACGTCCACTTTATTAGCTATTATTATACGCGTGCTTTGGCTCCGGTTTCTCTCCCTCCCACCCTCTCTCTCTCTGTTTCCCTCTGTCCATCGCTTCGTTCTGGACCCGCCCGCGCCTGTTTAGAAATATTTCATCGTACCTCCCTTAGCCCTAGCCCCGACGTGCAACGAGTTCGTTAATCCTACAGACGCGTAGCCTAAACAACGTGGACCCACGAAACTTAATTTGGTTATTCGTGATTGTCCAGCCACGTGCACGGTTAACTTTACCGGATCACTCAGTAATACAGTAATACCACGAATTATTTTTAGATTAAAAATACGTAAGTATTTCTTAAAGGAAAAATGTAAAATCTTTGAGTTGTGATTAAAAGTACTACGAGATTAATTGCAAATATTTCGAATATATCCATAATTACAGTTTTTACGCAAAGGTACGTTCCGCAAAATTCCAATGTTCTTTCCAGTTGGACAAGTTCAACCGCCTTAATGCCCCTAATCTTATCGAACAGAGCAGCGCCTACAAATTAGCGGTCGGTTCGAATTACATAATTACCATTAAATCGTGCCATATACCAGCACTCGTGAAACACTAAAAACGTGACGACTACATAAATTTCAAATCCTTGCCAAGTGAAAGTACGCGAAGAACGTTTAAGAAATGTTCACGAATTAGTGACTGTAATACATAATGTTCGAATCATTCATCTATGTCGTTAACGACGTGAGTCGCGAATCTGATTCATTAATTGATATTCAAAATAGCATTCAGTACAGAGCTCACCTGATAATGTATGATAAACTATAAAGTACAGGGCACGATATAGATACGATGTTTCCATATTAGAGAAGCTTATTTCTTTTTCATATCCTTGAATATAATGATTAAAGTAATTTTTTTTTAATATTCTTTAAAATCGAAAACGGTTAATTTATATAATGAATTTCATTGCATAATGATGTAATTGGTAGCAACGGCGCCAAATGGGAATAGCGATCAGTTATCGACGAACGCGGAGCGAAGGCGTGCAATTTGTCTCGGCTATCTGCATCCTCGAGCTTCGACCCCTACGCACGCGGGGATAATCAATACTGGCAGCGACCAGTCTCTGATAAGGCAGCTGGTTCACCTATCTAAGCGATCCCGCTTCCTTTCATCCAAGAATGTGTAATGGAATTGCCTACGTCCGATAATACCCTGCCTGTTCAAAGACGATCAAGGTTTTGTACAAGGTTTTGTATCGTAACCACAACCTAAAAAGGTAATCCCCTTTTGACGGGCGTAATCGATCAGGAGATTCCGAACGCTACTTTCGTCTGACGTTACGAAACTCAATTTCGGATTCATGATTTATACGCTCGATCTAGCGGCGAGCTTCGACGTCCGGAGGCAGCCGATGTAAAAATCAGAGTCACCGTCGCGCGTTTATTTTCTTTTGACCGTGTCCGATTAGAATTTATTGCGCCTTATCTCGGGACGATATATTTTTTCCCAGCTTTAGAACAAACGTGTGCCTTCCAAGAAATTTTCCTGTAACGCTCACGCGTTTTTTAAAAAGAAAACTTACGAATTCACGGAAAGCGAAAAAAAAGGGATCTCGAGGCAGGAACGAGCGAGCGGCGCAACAATCTGAAAATACCACGGTTATAGGCTCGCGTGCCGGCAACAATGGCAACGATAAATTCGCGGGAACGGTTTTAAAAATATCCGTCGCAACGGAAGAAAATATTTTCACGCGGCGAGAGATCCGCGCGAAGCCCTGCCGGGGTCCGCGTGAAAAGAAAAAATAAGACCGATTTATCGCCGAGGCGCCATATCGGCGCGCAAACGAAGAAAGGGAATCGGCGAAATTTTTGCCCCGGGGTTTCGGCCCGCGGTCTCGCGCGCATACTTTGCATATCCCACTTTTCAAAGTAAACGCGGCAAACGGCCGACTTCCCTGACCGAGAGCACGTGCGTGTCTCGTCGCGCGCTCCTGGCACCACCAACGACCCGTTGAAAGAATAGAAAAGGAGCGGAGAAAGTGTAAGACGCGATGGGGTAGAGGAGATATGAGAAGAAACTGATAATCAGAAATTTATTGCCCGTTCTATATGTTACAAGTATTTCGCGTGTGCCGAGGGTTGCTGCGGTTCGTACGACGCGCGCGAGATATTCGTGTATACATGTGTACTCTCGTGTAGCGCAGATGTAGTCACTTTTCTTTCGCAGCCAAAAATATTTCACGCATAAAAGCTTAAATATTATATTATATATCATTTAATATTACGAGTTTCATCTCGCTTAAATAACAAGTACATACGTTCAATTAACACTTTATC